>APFE031592723.1:116616-177975 GCA_000404065.3 Pinus taeda | reverse complement strand
GATTTACTATCCAACTTGGTTTGTTTCTCCTTTGGAACATGTACATATGCATCACATCCAAATACCCTTACATGTGAAAGAGAGGGTTTCTTACTAGTCCATACTTCTTGTGGAGTCTTATCCTCCAACTCTGATGAAGGTGACCTATTGAACAGGTAACATGCAGTATCCACCGCCTCTACCCATAATTCCTATCCTAACTCGGCACCACTGAGCATGCTTCTTCCCCTTTCCATCAACGTCTTGTTCATTCTTTTTGCAACTCCATTTTGCTGAGGTGTATATGGAGTAGTCTTCTGTCATGCTATACCACATTTCTTACAGAATTCTTCAAATTCCTTGCTGCAAAATTCTCCACCATTATCTGTCCTCAACACCTTTATCTTCTTATCTATCTGATTTTCCACCAGAGCCTTGAATTCTTTAAACCTATCAAAGACTTCAAATTTCATCTTAAGGAAATATATCCATGTATTCCTTGAGAAGTCATCTATAAATGATAAATAGTACACAGACTTACCAAGTGATGGAACCTTCACAGGTCCAAGCACATCACTGTGCACAAGCTCTAATATCTGTTTTGTCCTCTTACTACCAGAGGGGAAACTCACCCGATTTTGCTTCCCATATACACAATTTTCACAAAAATCAAAATCCAGAGAGCTATTACTCATACCTTCTACCATACCTTTACCATGATGTATTCGAAGGCCCTTCTCTCCAATATGTCCAAGCCTTTGATGCCACAACATGGTCTTCTCTCTAGAGACCACTAGATTTTCTGCTCCATTTTCAGGAACCATAGAACTATTGCACCCATCAACAATAGTGCTACCTTGCAGCTTGTACATAGCTCCAATCCGAGCTCCCCGCATTAATACTAGTGCTCCTTGAACCATCTTGCAGGTATCCTTCTCGAACACTGTCTTTACACCTTCATCATCCAACTTGCTTACAGAAATTAGATTTTTGGCCAGTGCAGGAATATGTAGAACACCCGGAAGGGTTCTAATCCTTCCACCTTGCAACTTCAACTTTACTTTTCCACGACCAATGATTCTAGCCTTCCTATCATCTCCTAGAAGACATCACCACCATCATATTTCTCATACTCGCAAAACCACTCTCTATGGGGAGTGAAGTGAAAGGATGCACCTGAGTCAATCAACCATGCCTCATGATCTACATGTGTACTTGAAGAAGCCAAGTACACATCCCCACCTTCATCTGAGGTGGGTTTTGCCTCTGCAGAAGGAGCATCATCAGATCCATTTCCTTTATCAGGAGCTTTATATTTGCACTCCCTTCTGAAGTGCCCTTCCTTTCCGCATTTCCAGCACACCACCTTTATAGGTTTTCCTGGAGATTTAGATATCCCTCTAGATTTAGATCTCCCACTCGATGACTTATTTTTGCTTCTGTTCTAGGACCGTCCTTGTACGGACAAGGCATCACCATTCTGGTTGTCCATATTTTTCCGGCTCATCTCCTTCGTCAGCAAGGCTGAGACTATCTCATCAAACTGCAAAGCAGTTGCATTGCTACCTATTACAATAACCAGACTATCCCACGAATCTGGTAGAGAACACAACACACCGATGCACTTATCTTCATCTAAAATTTTAATATCAACAGATGATAACTGACTTACCACAGTGTTAAACGCATTCAGATGCTCTGCCACTGAGTCTCCATCTTTCATCCTCATGTATACAACTTTTTCCGCAGGAATAGTTTATTCACCAGAGACTTAGATTGGTACAAAGTCCCTAACTTGTCCCACAGAGCCTTCGTCGTAGCTTCCCCTGATACAGTCAGCAATACTGAATCTGAGACACACAATCGTATTGTGCTCTTTGCCTTCCGATCCAACTTCTTCCATTCTTCATCGGTCACTCCCGTTGGTTTAGTACCCGGATCTACCGCGATCCACTGATCTTTATCCACCAACAGATCCTCCATCTTGAGTTTCCACAACTCAAAACTTTGACCAATGAACTTCTCAATCTCTATCTTTTCGCTGCTCGCCATCTTCTTTCACCACCAGAATTGATCTCGCAGATCTCCCACTGAATAGGGTCTACCACAGGCCCGAGCGAAACCCCTCAACAACAAAGACATCCCCTTGAAGCCAAAACAGCTCTGATACCAAATGTAGGTTTTAACCCCGTACATAAATTACCTGCATATGAATTCTAAATCACATGAAAAATATAAATGCGAGAGATAACACATAAAACAAATATACACAGAGATTTCCCACTGGATCCCAAAACCGGGACTACCAGCTTGATTTTTCATTATGTTCCTTTCAATGTTACAATACATATTTATACATGTCGAAGCATCCAATACCATGGACCGAAAACCATCGCGTCCAAAACCGTGGACCGAAAACCATCGCATCCAAAAAACATGCGCGAAAATCATGCACAAAACCATAGGTGGGTCCACCCAACCTAACATAGGGTCTAAAACCAAAATTTTCTGAGGCGCTGCCCCGGACCCCATAAAGTGGGGTTACGAGTACCCCTCAAACCCCCTGTTAACTATGTGGAAATAATATAACAAAAACCAACAATATGTCAATATGGTACTCCATAATGGAAAGATTGATGCATGGAATTTCTAAGTAGGCCGAGGGAAAAATGTCCCTATATTCTTGAAAATGGGCTTTGTATGAGGCCACCTCATCTAGGAAGCATGTTTCCCCTAGTGAGATTTTTTAGACTATGCCAGGTTTGGTTGAAATATCTACATTAAATGTGGGTGAGATATTTGACATATTCCCTCCTCAAATTCAAGTGTCGAGATGGGATTTTTAAACCAATTTACTTGTTCTAGAGGAAATAAATCATTTGATTCTATTGTGAAAATATCATGAATTGGTGCATTAATAGACCAAGACACTTTTTCAGGTAAAAAGAAAGAAAGGTGATGCATGGCATCCCACAGATATTTTTGTTCCATCATGGCCTCTGGAATATCTTCATATGAGTGAAAAAGATTATCTAATGGTGAAATGGGTTTTGCAAGGTCGTGAGGATGGGATTGGGACCTAACTATGCCAGTAGACAAACAAGAAAATGATTTGATGGTTGATGCCATAGAACCCAAGGAAGTTGACAATGTGCAGATTGGATGAGTCTATACAGTTTGTGGTGGTACCACTATTGTGGTGGGTTTAGCAATTAAAAACAGCATGAATTAGTGTTCCTATGGTAGAGGAAATGAATCAAATATGATGTTGTGTTTCGTCAATTCCAAATAATGGGAGAAATCTTCATAATGGCAGGTGGATGGTGAGTGGGAGAAGGTCCCTGTGATAACATTAGCATCCTAGGAGCTAATGCATCTTCTTCCATGGGAGGATGATGTTCACGAATCTAGTGAACTGGTGGATGTTGTACCCTAAGTCATCCAAATGTTCGTAACATCAAACATGTCTCATAATTATGAGGGTCGTTGATACATATATTACACGTAGGATTAGAGTTGACGTAATAAATGATATGGGTATCAGCAGCTCTCATAGTGCGAGATGATGAAACTTGCTCGATGTCATGAGATGGAGCTCCAAGGTGTGGGCCACCTCTAGATCTTAGTATAGACATTGGTAGAAGGATGTGTGTCCCCGGTTTCATTTTTTTGTAATGTTTATCTTGCTACTCAAAAACATGGAAGGTATTAGCAATTTCATGTATGATGTGCTTGGGAACAGATGTGACAATGGTTGAATGAGTGTCTAGCTTGATTTTGGAGAGTAATTCTAGGAATACGGACCAACAAGACAAAGATGTTTCTAATATTGCTCAATTCCAGGCATTGATTTATTAAATGGTTGGCTCTGTCACATATGGCGCATGTGTGGGAAGTTTTGGCAACACTACATGAGGTTATTTTCCCATTACTCTAAATGTTGACCACATGTAGGAGGTATAATAGTGATGGGTTCCTAGATGAACCGTGCACGGTGCTTCTTCCTCAAACACAAAAAAAGATGGTTTTGGATCCATCATCCACCACTGACGCGGCGAGAAGTGATGGAGCCGTTGTATTGGCTTGAGAGAATGCACCTAATGCATCTCGATACCGAGGGATTTTGAGACAGTAATGGGTATAATGTTTGTACTCGGTGCATATGGTGCATGCATGGTTAGTTCTCAGTGCCTTATTATGCATTGGTGTGGCATTATTTCCTATAGGTGGAGGTGGGACTACTAGAACTTTTGGGGCATACAAAATAGCTTTCAACTTCTCTAGCTTGGTACACAAGTTTGTAGGGTTCCTAACTACTATTCACAAATCACAAGATGGATGTATCCTAGATGAGGAATATTTTGAGGCTTCCACCTTCTTCCCTTTTTTCTTATCCCTCTTGTTGGCACACGTTGGTGTCAACGTAGGCATAGCTCATTTTGGGGTGGTTTCTTGAGCAATGGATATAGGAATGATTCCGTTCGAGGTAATAACTGAGTTTTATGACATGGATTTTGGGTCCAAATACTAGACAGGTATCACGAAAGCCATATTCGTAAATGTAAGGGTTTCCATGACTTGGCGCGAGCCAAAACTAGGTGGGGGATATAAGAAGGGTGTTTCAGTGATAGAGTAAGGTAGGAATGTAGAACCAGTAATTTTAGAACTAGGGCTATCTGGAACCTATTGCTTATTTTGATGGGTGTTTGATGAATTCATCATACACACCAGGGCTACTGGGGCTACAGGGGTGGCCTCCAGCAAAGGTGGGTCTCCAAGGTATGTACCGACGAGCGTTGATGGCTTTAATAACCCTGGTCCATGTTCAGTAAAGGTCATGAGCAACTCTTAGGAAGATCATATGAAAGGTAACACACCACCAGGGCTGTTGGATGTATTTTTCTTGTAGTACATGAGTTGGCCAACTGTAATGATTTTCCCATCATGAGGGAACAACATAATCCTAAATAATGAATATGCAATTGTAGTCATTGCATACATGTAGCTGTGACCAAGAAGGATATTGTAATCCAACTAGGCATCCAGGACTTCTATGTCAATGAGCATTGTTTTAATGGTGAGCACCAATGGAACGTCCTAGAATAGGCCTACGGGAGCAGAGGGGCGCCCGTCGTATTCTCTGAGGGTGATGTATAATGCTTTGAGCTCAAGAAATCCTAGTTTCTACCAAATTGTTTTGGACATTATACATGTGGATTCTCTTTGATCAACTATGCAACGATGGATGTTAATGTTCTGAATCATGACTGTAATTTGGAAGTCAATTATCGATGGAAGACACAGGGCAGTGTTATCTAGATTAGAAGCCATGAAACGAGAATCAGGAGGGTTGATTGTGCCTAACATGGAAAGTAAGGCTTTCCGTTGGGTTGGGCATGTTTGTAAAACTTCTGTTGCTACCATAGCTGATGGAGATTGAGCTAAGTCATCAACTAAGTCATCAACTATGATGTAGAGGCCCTTTGACTATTCTTGGGATGGTTTCAATGAGGGGTGGAGGGATCGTTAAAGGTGTTGCAGGTGTTGCAGTGGTCATGGTGGATGGGTTGGTTTCTGGTGAAGTTCCATAATCTTGGTTTTGCATTTGTAGGAGAACTTCTTCCCTTTCCATGTAAATGTCGTGATTTGAGGTATTTTGGGAAATTCCTCCATGAGGATTTTGATATTGTTGTTGGGAGGGTTCATGTTGGGTATTTACCACTCCTTGGTGGGGGAATGAATTATGCATTACTGCAATTTGTTGGTTTTCCCCCCTTTCCCTATGGTATATTTTATCCTCTTCAACTCAGGGATTTGAGGGCAATGATGGGTATAATGGCCATATTCCCCAAAAATAGCATAAGCATGGTTTTTTCATAGACTAGTGTTCTTTTTTTTTCTTTTTTGGTTATTATTGGTCTTACCTGGTTTTGATTCTAGTTGGGGTTTCTCCCAGCTGGTGCCCATAAAGATTTTTTTTATTTGTTTCCCCCCTATCTAGGTTCCCCTTTCTACTTGTTCTTTCATTTATTCTTAGTGAAATTAGGTGGGTTTCCCATGTTCAACTATTCAAACGATTGTTGTTGTTGAGGGAAAAAAGGTTGCACAAAATGCATCCCAGTATTAGGTTGAGATGGTGGGTTATTCTTTTGGGGTGTTAGAAAGGAAAAATAGGGATTCTCGGTAGGGAACTGACTTCCTTGTGTGTGAAGGTATTGATCACCCTGCATGGAAGGGTATTGGGGCACCCTACATGGGAGGGTATTGGTTTCCTTATGTGAGAGAGTATTGGTTGACCTATATAGTAGGATTATGCATAGGTGTAAGCTGGCTAGGATAATATCCCATGTTGGGTGGTAGTCACGCTACAAGTGAGGGACCATATGGTTGGTAAGTGGTTTAGCCATCGTACACATTTCTAGATTGTTGGTAAGTGTTTCTATGTTGATTTTTGGCTATGGTTTTGATAAACCTATTTGCAGCACTAGATGCACCTAGTAGTTTTGTTCTGAAATAAGGGAGGTGAGGAGCATCCAGGAGGACATGGTAGAGGTACCCATATTGCATATATATGAGCTCAAATTGTTGAGATTTGCAGATATTCTCTTCCTCATTTTTATAATATGTGAAAATGACATCCTTTGATATTTCTAAGGTGAGCGATCTCAAAAACAAGCTAAGGAGGAATCTTGATTCTATATGAGCCTCGCACAAGCTAAAATGTTTCTGACATTCTTGGATGTGGTATGAAATATGTGTGGCCAATGTTTTCTTGAAATGGGTAAGAAGGTCCAATCCCGAGTCCTAGTAGATTGGGGGTTGGAAAAATGAGAGAAATCCATAGTACGATATTCAAAAGTTGTATGGGAACCTGAGGTCTCTCCTATGTACCATTTTGTTGTTATCCATGTGAGAGTGCATTGAAACAGTCGTAGGAAAATAGAGTCATCAATGATGTTGTTGGATGAGCACCAAAGGTAAAAAGTCATAACATGGTTTCCTCTGTCTTCCCCTTATTTGCCTTTTATTTTTGGGATATCCAAAGGTAACTTTGTAGGCATGGGTGGCCAATTCTGACCATGTGTAATGGGGTCATTGAACTCACTTAAATCTGGAATATTTAAGGAAGATAAAAATGGGATTTGGTTGTTGTTTTCCATCGTGAAATGATTTTGACAAACAACGTGTAAAGGAGTTCCCTGATGGTAAGTGTGAGAGAGGTTACCTTGGTGGGAACCACGTGGACTCTCTGGAGGGGTGTTGTGTGGGATCCCCAAATGGGTAGTGTGTGGAGTCCCCAGAGGGGTGGTGAAAGGCGTACTTTGAGGGGGAGGGATCCCAATCAAAGTTACATAGATAAAGGATGACCCTATAGTGGTGGTTGTGTGATGTCTTCTATACCTAAATGGTGTGAGACTAGTGATCCAAGTGGCTCCAAACACATGCAAAAGTCCAAGAGGGCTCAGAAAGGGTCAAAATTCAAAGTGATCAAATTCCCTCAATCTCGGCATCAAATAAAAGTGCTTGTTTCCCTAATTCCAATAGTGTGAACAACACTCAAATATGATCTCGTATGGAGGAGATAGAGCCAGTCAAAGTTGGGCAGTGGGCCAGGTTTAAGTGTCCTACATTTTGACCAACACTGGGGCATGAAACCTAGCTCCCGAAAGTGGGCTAATTTGTTGGATACTTAATTTTCCCAATATCCCTTATTTTCGTTAAAACTGAAAATGACCATTATTGTTATAAAAACAAAAAAAACAAAAAAAATTAAAAAACAAGTGGTAGGCCATAACCCCCACCACCTCCATCAGTCTTCATTGTAATTAAATGGTGTGGCAGGTGGTCAAACCTCGCCACCCTGGGCTATGCAACAATCACATGGTAGAGCGGTCAGGGCCCATTGACTAGGAACCCAGCCCCATGGGCCGGAGCTGCAACAACACAGTATTAACAGAGAAGGTGTTGGCGGGTGTCAAACCACCCAACCCATGTGGTCGACCCCGAGTGGGCGACACCATATTAACACACAATAAAACTTAACCAAAATATGCAACCAAACCGCGTGCTCAGGGTTATCCGCGAACCTCAAATGGTTACATTGTTTCAAAAAGGTTATAAAAATTCACTATATTAAGGAGGGGCAGGATTTGATCCCCCAACCTCTCCTCAAACAACTTAACGATTCCACCAACACGCCAACAGTTCGAATGTTGGAAAATTCGTCGTTTAAGCACTACTTAAACCTTGCAATCTGCAGGAGTAGAGTGGAAGCTAGCGCAAATTTCCAAATTAAATATTATTTTAATTACAAGTGGAACCATGATCTGTAGTGCTGAAGCGGAACTATGTCAACATGCTTTTCGAGATAGTGCTTGCAGAGAATCTTAAGATGCTGAAAAGATTCCCTAGGAGGTAAAATTTTACATTGTCAGAATGTTATCAAGTTTACAGTCATTTTTATCAGATATTCATAGGGAACACAATGGCGAGGTCGGATTCACCTTTTGAGAAGCGGATTTGCATATTCCCAGTGGAGGAGAATCTTCCAGAATCTTAAGGGAATCTTCTAGGTTCCTTGAAGGCTTAAATTTCCCAGATCCAGAATGCAGCCGACTTTATACTCATTCTTCTCATAATTTCGCAAGGATCTCAATGGAGAGATTAGTTTTATGAATTGAGTTGCAGATCTCTAGTCAACCCAAAGGAGGGAATCTTTGAAGAATCTCAAGGGAATCTAAAAGATTCCTACAAGCCTAGATTTTGTTGATATCAGAATTCAACAAATGGGTAGTAGATTTTACACCTCTAGATGACACAAATTCAGTGGTTTAGTTAGTTTTTGTAGCTGTGGCTTCTATTTTTCAGCCATTTTCTAGATTGGAGCGATAGTGTCAGATTTCAAAGCATGGACAGTCAATTCTATGCCATTTGACGCCACGATTTTGATGGTGCATTCAGATCCAACAATTTAGTATTCTATTCTTCATCCAACTTCAGAGTTGAGGTGTATGAAGTGTTGTTATCATGTGATTATTTGATCATTTGTTGTGAGATGTACTATGTTTTTTCGATTCCTGCTTGATGTATGATGTGGAATCTTTGTCTATTTTGAGTGATAGTTCTTGTAGCAGAATGTCTCATGGAGAGATTTTGCCACTCATGTAGAGCACACATGTCCTTGTATGACAGAAAACATAGTCCATATACATCTTCACCACTTTCAACACTGAATGAAGTGGCCAACACCATCTTGACACCGGGCCCGAAGACGTAGTCCACACTGAACAAACTTCGTTATCAATGTCTCTTCTTTATGGTTTGTTGATCATCATTATGTTTCCATTTGCTTAAGCATACATATATATTCATTTATGCTCTTGTAAAATGAAATTCTAATTACTTCACGGAAGCAAAAGATCTTGGTTAAATCCAGAAGTTGAGTAGCCTCGGATCAAGTTTAGTATCATAGTGGTCTTCGCATGGATGTGAATGGCAAGCATGAACAATGGAACATGCAGTGATGGAGGATGAGAAAGAGATGTACAAGACCATGCTCAGAGTGTCCAAAAAGATAGACATAATGTATGAAGCTCTACAAGAAGAGATGGAGGAAACGTAGTGATTGTAGCTTCAGTTGTGAGCCACAAAAGAGGCCCTGGAAGAACTGAAGCACAACAACCAGAGTCTTCAAGAAAATAATGTTGAATTGAAGGTGCTTCTATGAGAAGAGAAAGAGGAGAAATAGAGGTTGCTACGATAGCTGCAAGCTAAGGAAGAGGCCTTGGAAAAGTTGTAGTGTGACCCCTGTGAGGTAAAAATTAATTCTCCGACTTCATGTATGTTTCTTGATGATGATTTTCTTGTTTTTGAAAATCATACCATAGAAATTGGCTCCAAACTACTGAAGAGAATGGGGTATGAAGGAAAAGGCTTCAAGATTAATGGCTAAGGCATCATAAACCCCATCAAAGTAGAGTAATTACCCAGTCAGGCAGGACTTGGATATGTCGGGAAGGAAGTTGGGGAATGCGCCAAGATAGCCAGTGAACCACCAACAACAGATGATGAGAAGTCATCATCAGGTCTTTCCAACTCAACAGTGGAGGTAAAAGATGTTGATTTCCATTTAGTTTCATCTTCACATAGTGTAATTTCTGTTGGAAATGTGGAGATACCAATTACAGGGAAAAACCTGAGGCTCCTTACTAGGATGAGGTACAAGGAAGAAGAAGAACCTGGTGTTAATAGCCAAGGCATAACTCAGCCATTGGAGGTCATGCAAAGACCTCGATTTGTAGGCTTAAGATACACAAAAGGAGAATCAAAGGTGTCATATGTTTCCAAAACATTTTGAAATCATTGAGGAAAGAGAATGACGAGAACACATCACCATCATCCCATGGTAGTGCCCATTGCGGGGAAAGAGCTGAGGCAAGATCTCATTGCCATAATTACACTAGAGATAGCAAGGAAAGATATAACAAGTCTCAATATTTGAATGTTCATTTCGATTAAAATCATGTTGTTAATAATGGGCATAAATCATGGCATCAAAAAACATGTACCTTTTATGGTTTACATAACCATATGTTTGTTGAGTGCTAGAAAAGAATAGCAGCAAAAAAAAGGATGAGGCGTGAAAGACCCTCTCAACAGTAGGAAAAGAAGAAGGTAAAGCAAATCTGGAGGAAGAAGACTTATAGTCATTGCAACATAAGTGGTCATCATAGGGCCACAAGTTGGAAGCTCCATCCACAGTAGTGTCACAAGGACAAAGCATCTATGCATGAACCAAGTGAAATAGTTGTTCGACCAACGAATGCGCCACAAGGATATGACCCTTTCACTTTGATAAGTGAGAGATGGTTTTTCTAGGTGTGGTAGAATGTCATGGTATTATTTTCTCCAATCATGTGTTGCATTTTAAACTGTGAAAGTGATGATGTGTTTCCATCACTTGTTAAAGAAACAACAGTGTGTGACCTTATTTTTGTAAATCATTTGTTGCAGTGATGATGTGTTTTCCATTACTTCTTGAAGTAACAATGATATTTTGGCCTTGTTTTGATAGTTGGGGTATTGTTTCCATTTTGACGTAAACTTGACCACCGAATATGTGTTATACACTTGTGGCAAGTATGGGATGCTTGGGTCGTTAGTTGGTATTGTAAATCAAGCATGTAATTTGCAAAGAAAATGTACTATAGGTTTGTAGAGGGTGCAAGTGTTGGCTCATCACTTATGGCTCTAATGGACAAAGGTGAAGGAGAAGGAATGGTGACATGTCAGTGCACTTGTAGTGTAGACGAGGTAAAAAGAAGTTGCAGATTATTTTCATGCTTTTGGAGGACTAAAAGCTCCTCAATGGGGAGGATTGATCTAGGTGGCTCCGGACACATGCAAAAGCCCAAGAGGGCTCAGAAAGGGTCAAAATTCAAAGTGGTCAAATTCCCTCAAACTCGGCATCAGATCACAGTGCTTGTCTCCCTGATTCCAACGTGCAAACGACACTCAAATCTAGGCTCGTATGGAGGAGATAGATCCAGTCAAAGTTGCATTCAAAGTTGGGTAGTGGGCCAAGTTTAAGTGTCCTACAATTTGACCGACACCGGGGCATGAAACCTAGCTCCCGAAAGCAAGTGAATTTGTTGGATACTTAATTTGCCCAATATCCCTTATTTTCGTTAAAACTGAAAATGACCATTATTGTTATAAAAAAAAAACAAGTGGCGGGCCATAAACCCTCCCACCTCTATTTGTCTTCATTGTAATTAAATGGGGTGGTAGGTGGCCAAACCCCGCCACCCTGGACTACAGAACAATCACATGGCGGATGGGTCGAGGCCCATTGAATGGGAACCTCGCCCCGTGGGCCAAAGCCACAACAACATGGTATTAATGGAGAAGGTGTCAGGGGGGTCAAACCCGCCCGGCCCATGTGGTCTGCCCCCAAGCAAGCGGCACCATATTAACACACAATAAAACTTAACCGAATTATGCAACCAAGCCGCGTGCCCAAGGTTATCCACCAACCTCAAATAGTTACATCATTTCAAAAAGGTTATAACAATAAACCATATTAAGGGGGGGTGGGATTTGATCCCCTAACCTCTCCTCAAACAACCTAATGATTCCACCAATGCGCCCAACGGTTTTGATGTTGGAAAATTCGTCGCCCAAGCACTACTTAAACCTTGCAATCCGCAAGAGCGAAGGGGAAGCTAGCATGAATTTCCAGATTAAATATTATTTTAATTGCAAGTGGAACCATGATTTTTAGTGCTAAGGCGGAATTATTTCGGCACACTTTTCGAGACATTTCTCGTAGAGAATCTTAAGATGCTGAAAAGATTCCCTTGGAGGTAAAATTTTACATTGTCAAAATGTTATCAAGTTTACAGTTATTTTTCTCAGATTTTCATAGGAACGCAATGGTGAGGTTGGATTTTCCTTTTGAGCAAAGAATTTTCAGATTCCCAGTGGAGGAGAATCTTAGAGAATATTGAGGGAATCTTCCAAATTCCTTGGATATTGAAATTTCCCAGATCCAGAATGCAGCCAACTTTATACTCATTCTTCTCAGAATTTTGCAAGGATCTCAATGGAAAGAATAGTTTTATGAATTGAGTTTCAGATCTCCAGTCAACCCAGAGGAGGTAATCTTTGGAGAATCGCGAGGGAATCTAAAAGATTCCTACAGGCCCAGATTTTGCCGGTTTTAGAATTCAAAAAATGGATAGTCAATTTTACACCTCTCGATGACACAAATTCAGTGGTGTAGACAATTTTTGTAGCTGAGCCTTGTATTTTTCGACCATTTTCTAGATTTGAGTGAGGGTGTCAAATTTCAAAGCATGGATAGTCAATTATATGCCATTCGACGCCATGATTTCAATGGTGCATTCAGAGTCAACAACTGAGTATTCTATTCTTCAACCAGCATCAAAATTGAGGTATATGTAGTGTTGTTGTCATGTACTTTGATCATTTGTTGTGAGATGTACTATGTTGTTTCTATTCCTGCTTGATGTATGATGTAGAATCTTTGTGTCTATTTCATGTGAGATGTATTCATCATGGATTGTTATGTATGTTTTGATTGAGATCCATTTGTTGCCATGATGGCAAGATACTCATTATCACCATGTGTAAGATTATGTCATGTTGATAGGAGGTCTATTGTGAGTGATAGTTCCTATAGCGGAACATCTCATGGAGATATTTTGCCACTCATATAGAGGGCACATGTCCTTGTATGACAAAAAACATATTCCATGTACATCTTCACCATTTCCAACAATGAATGAAGTGTCTAACACCATCTTGACACCGGGCTCGGAGATGTATTCCACACTGAACGAACTCCATTATCAATGTCTCTTGTTTATGGTTTCATGATCGACATTATGTTTCCATTTGCTTAAGCATGCATATATGTTCATTTATGTTCTTATAAAATGCAATTTTAAATACATCACAGAAGCAAAAGATCTTGGTTAAATCCGGAAGTTAAGTCAACTTGGATCAACTAGGCACACCTCCCAGTAATGGGGGGATTTTTTGGAAGTTCCTAGAGCGATGGGGAACCATGGGGTCCCCTATGGTGTCAAGTGTGTATCACTTTTGGTGATTATGGAAGGGGATATGTATCAAAGAAAAATCACATGCATAAAACAAAGTCAAAAATAAGTAGGTACTTTCACTTTAAATTATGTTATGTAATAAATCAAATAAGAAAAAAATGTGTTTTTATTTGTTTGTTAGGCCCCCATAATACTATTGCATCCCCCTTATTGTTAATATTTATGTATCCCCTATTGTTATTTTTGTGCCCATGTATCCCTCTTATTGTTATTGCTAGTGTAGCCTCTATTTTAATTTTATGCCCATGTATCCCTAATATTTTTATTATTGTGCCCCATAGAAGCTCACTATTTTTATTTTTGTGCCCTTACGTTATTATTGTTATGTAGGCTCTGATTATATTGTGAACCCTTAGACTCCTATATATACCAAGCAGGTCTTATCGTTTGTATCATCCAAATAATTGTTCATGTATGTGATGGAAAGGAGGTTTTCCCCTCAAAGAGGCTATTTCTCAGGTCATTGATCTATCTTTTCTTCTATTTTGTAAGCTATTTGCATAACATTTGGTATCGAAGCTTTGGATTCTAGGGTTTCGCTGCTTCAAACATGTAATCTTGGTATTTTTATTATAACTTTTTATCTGTGAGGCTTCAGAAGCTGAAATTTCGATCACATGGATCAAAAAGCTTGGTGAACTTCACGTAGAAATTTCAGGTCTTCATTCGCTACATTTTCTTAGATATGGTCTGAATACATTAGGGTTTGTGCAAGCTCTGAGCATCAAATTTGAATTTCATAAAAAGTGGCTAAAATTGCATGGATTATAGTTTTTCTTGTATCATTTTTAGGGAAGAAGGTTGAAAAAGTGACATGTGGCACTTTATACAAGTTTGATCTAATGAACTAGTTTATAATCAGGTCATCATGGGAGATTGGGGATAACTTTACTTTTGTGGAGTTGGGAAGATGACTCAGGGGGCTAACAAAAGAAGAATTTCAGATTTTGGAGAGCTAAAAGTATATAGATACAATAGTTTCAATACCTATATTCAAAAAGGAAAGAAAAAGGTGTGTATTTTTTTAGAAAATTTGCATAATGTTTGTTTGAAAAATCAGTTTGAAGTGATTCAAAGGGAATAGTGAAGCATAGATATATTTGTTTCATTCCAAAATTCTTCGAAGCAAAAAAATGGAAAAACCTATTAAGAAACCAAAAATCTCTACTATTACACACAAAGAAGAGGAAGAAATGCAACATGATATATCAAAATTACGATACCAAGTGCAACAAATTTCGCTCTCACAAAGAGTAACCAAAAATTAAATGGAAGCCAAGATGGATGGCTTGAAGAATGGTTTAAAAGTAGACATGGAAAATTTTAAGGATGGCATGAATGTGAAGATGTAATGTTTGAAGGAATGTTTGACAAATTTGCTACAAGAAATGCTTCCTAATGGGGACAAGGTATTCCATGAAACCCATGATGAGAATAAAAGGAATGTTAATCATGAATTTATAGACTCTAACTTTGGGTTGAAGACCAATCACATTCCAAAGATCGATATGAGGAAGTTTTATGGCAAGGATCCAGTAACATGGATAATATAGATGGAGCAATATTTTGATCTACATTATGTGCAACACACACAAAAGGTATCTATTGCATATTTATATTTAGAACCCATCATTTTGTATGGTATTTATGGATTTTTTCACGCAAACCACTTGTCACTTGGTCAATTTTTAAAGAGGAAATGATACCACATTATGAGGATACAAAGAGAAACACCTTCTTATATAAATCTCAAACAAAAAGGGTTCAAAGGCAACACACATTGAGGACTTCCAAAAATTGAATATCAGGGTAACTAATATTCTAGAGGAGCATAGGATTGATGTCTTCATAGGGACTTTCAAGGATAACATCCAACATCAAGTTCACCTTTGGGAACCTGATTCATTGGAGAAGGCATTCAAGGTGGAAAGTAAAATTATGGCAACACGAAAGTCTACCACTCACAACTATAAAGATAGAAGTGTTATTACTCCTAGCCTTCCATAACGTACGAGGTTGACACCACAAAAATTGAAGGGAAAAAGAGGAAAATGGATTTGTTACAATTGTAATAGAAAATGTACTAAAGGTCATAAGTGTGCTTAGAAGAAATTATTTTACATAGATTGTGAAGAGGATGAATAAAAGTAACAAGAAACATCAAAAGAGGATGATATACACCAGGAACCAACCCCAAAGAAAGAAGAAATGAATCCAACCATATCTTGTAATGAATTGGTAGGAATTACCACTCCTGATATTCTCAAGATAGAAGGAAATATCAAGAAGAAAAAGGTCATAGTGTTGATTGATTCAAGTAGTACCCATAATTCTATTCATTGTAAGATAGCCAAGGAATTGAATTTCTTCCTATGTCTAGCACTAGAGTGTCATGTGATTGTTGCAAATGGAGGAACTATAAATTTCTCTGGAAAGTGTCATAACATCAAACCAATAATTGGGGAATATGTATTGAATAGTCCAATTCTTTCCATTCCAATGGGTGGTACTGATGTTGTACTAGGAGTCCAACAATTACAGTATTTGGGGATGATAGCTTTTAATTTTCAAGAACTTTTCTTGAAATTTTTTGGGAAGGAAAGAAATATGAATTAAGGCATATTGCATGGAAACCAGGAAAGATAATCATCTCTAATGGCATGAAAAATCTTTTGAAGAAAGAACAATGGGTTGTAATTGCACAATTACACTCACTGGAGGTTCAAACATAAAAATCATCTATTTCTCTACATCTCCAAAAAGTCTTGGACAATCATTCTAAGGTATTTGAGACTCCAAAAAGGCCTCCCACATATTCATGATCATGATCATGCTATTCAATTGATTCCAGGAAGTGTTCCTTCAAACATCGGGCCTTACAGATATCCCTATGCCCAAAAGAATGAAATTGAACATATGGTTGCATAAATGTAAGAGGTCGATAAATTCAACTTAGTCAGAGTTCTTTCTCTACTCCAATAGTATTGGTGCACATGAAGGGTGGATCATGTCATGTGTGTCAAGATTACAGGGAGCTCAATAAGATCACTATTATATATAAATTTCCCATTCTTGTCATTAATGAATTGTTGGATGAACTTCACCACGTTGGATATTTGTTCAGGATATCATCAAATTAGAATGAATATTGACGACATTCCAAAAATAGCATTCATATTTCATGAGGGTCATTATAAATTTTCCATCATGCATTTTGGCCTTACTAATTCACCTTCCATATTTCAAGTTTTGATGAATTCCATTTTCAAACCCTTCCTTAGAAAATTTGTGTTAGTTTCTTTTTATGATATACTAATCTACAGAAAGTCTTGGAAGGATCATGTTCAACATGTTGACAGGGTGCTCAAGCTATTGGAGGAGAAACAATTATATGAAAAAACCTCCAAATGTTTCTTTGGAGTACAAGAGGTGGACTATTTGGGTCATATTATATCTCATGAGGGTGTTAAGGTAGACCCTAACAAAATCAAAGCCATTAAGGAATGGAAAATGCCCACAACCATAAAGCATCTTCAGGAATTTCTCGAGTTGACAGGGTATTATTGCAAGTTTGTTAATAAGTATGGAGAATAGTAGCACCTCTAACAACATTATTGAAGAAAGATTCAGTTTCTTAGACTCATGAAAAAACTAAGGCCTTTGAACATCTTAAGGAGGCAATGTGTCAAGCACTAGTCTTAGCTACGCTAGAATTCACAAAAACCTTTATTATGGAATGTGATGCCTCGAGCAATGGAATTGGTGTTGTTATAATACAAGAAGGAAGACACGTTTCTTATGAAAGTCATCCAATCAAAGGAAAGCATGTACACAAACCTATTTATGAGAAGGAAATGTTGGCAATCCTACATGCACTAAAGCAATGGCAACCTTACCTAATGGGAAGATGCTTCAAGATAAAAACAAATCATGATAGTCTTAAATACTTTTTGGAACTAAGATAATATTTAGAAGAGTAGCAAAAATAGGTCACAAAAATGTTAGGTTATGACTTTGAAATCATCTACAAAAAAGGGCAGCAAAATGTTGTTGCAGATGCATTCTTAAGAAAAGATGAGGATGTGGAGCATTTATTTGTGCCATTTCTATTATCCAAACTAATTGGATAACCAAAGAAAGGGATGAATGGAAGAATGATGAAGAGGTGTGGACACTCATTCAAAAGTTGCAGCAAGATACCAGTACATCTGACACATTTAGCTAGAAAAATGATTCATTATGGTACAAAAATTGCTTATATCTTTGTAATAATTCCCAACTCAAACAAAATATTCTTTTGGAATTTCACACCTCCCCCTTAGGAGGGAACTCATTATTTTTAAAAACTTACCACATGGTCAAGAAGGATTTTTTTTGGGATGGTGTTAAATCTGATATTCAAAATTTTGTGGCAAAATATTTGTTTTTCCTACAAAATAAAGTTGAGACAATCAAGACCCTAGGTGTTTTACAACCTTTATCCATTCCAAGTCAGCATTGGGAGGAGGTCTCAATGGATTTTATCATAGGATTACCCAAGTCTGAAGTAAAGAGTGTCATCATGGTGGTAGTGGATAGGCTTACCAAGTATGCATACTTTTGTGCATTTTCTCATCCTTTTAAAGCTAATACAATTTCTATTGAATTTGTGGAAAGAATTCAAAAGCCACATGGAAAACCAAAGATTATTGTAAGTGATAGACATCCCATTTTCACTGGCAATTGTTGAATGGAATTATTTTCTTTTCATAGTGCTCAATTAACTCATAACTCATCTTATCATCCTCAATCTAACAAGGAAAATGAGATAGCAAATAAATGTTTGGAAGGATATCTTCGTTTCTTTGTATTTGATAAAAAAACACAATGGGTCAAGTGGTTACCTCTACTTGAATGGTGGTATAGCACTCTCTTCCATACTACAACAAAAATGAACCCATTTATGGCACTTTATGGATATCACCCACCATCCATCACATCATCTTTAAGAGAAAATTCTACGGTTCAAGCAGTGGAAGATCACATCAAGCATCAACAACATGTTCTCCAACTCTTAAAGAATAACCTAACTCTAACTAAAAATTGAATGAAACAACAGGAAGATCAATATCACAGTGAAAGAAGTTTTAATGTATGTGACTGGGTATTTTTATGACTACAACCATACAAACAAATGTCCCTCAAGCAAGCTAAGAAGGATAATAAATTATCACCCAAGTACTATGGTCCTTGCAAGGTGTTGCAAAATATTGGTACTAAGGCATAAAAATTGGAGCTTATTGCATCTTCTCGAGTACACCCAGTTTTTAATGTTTCATGCTTAAAGAAGGTTGTTTGTGACAAGCTTCCAGTTCAAACAATGTTTCTAGAACTTGAAGAAGAAGGAAAAATCATATTTGAGCCTGAAGCAATCACGAAAACAAGACAAGAACCTAATAGCTCAATTAATTTCAAAGTATATCATTAAGTGAAAGAACATACCCATTGAAGTTTCCACATCGGAGGATGAAAATATTATAGAGAAGCATCTAGAACTACTCAAGTGTTGAGGAAAACACTTTTTTGAAAGAGAGGGGTATGTTAGGTCCCTATAATACTAGTGTATCCCCTTATTGTTATTTCTAGTTTAGCCCCTATTGTTTTTTTGTGCCCATGTATCCCCCATATTGTTATTGTTCTGCCCCGTAAAAGCCCACTATTGTTATTGTTGTGCCCTTACGTTATTATTTTTGTGTAGGATCTGATTATATTATGACCGTTTAGACTCCTATATATACCAAGGATGTATTATCATTTGTATCATCCAAGAATTGTTCATTTATGTGATGTAAAAGGGGTTTCCCCCTAAAAGAGGATATTTCTTAAGTCTTTGATCTATATTTCTTCTATTTTGTGAGTTGGTTGCATAAAATTGTTTCTATGTATGATAAAAGATCCTATGAAGACCTATTCATCCTTACCACTCTCAAACTAATTGGGCCTTTCAGAGATATCCTTTATGAAGGGTATTGAGTCCATGTCCCAAAAGAACTGGTGATGCTTCCAACATCCAAAAAAATAAACCAAGGTAATGAATGAGGCTTTAGTGCTTCCTGCACCTGCACCTATAGGGAAAGGATGCCCTAATATTGACCACTGAGATACCTTTTTCCCGTGTGAGTAGTCAAGTCTTTAGCCTATTGGTAATCAGTTACCAATATCAAGCACTATATAGGTCAAGCAGCCCCGTATAGTATCGAATACACTAGACCTAAATCAAACCCCCTCTAAATCAGGTCTTTAACATGCTCGGTAATATTTTATGTGGGATGATGAAGGATTTGAAGCACCCTAAAAGTCAACTTCTATGTTTCAAAGATGTAACATAACCATAGTGGCTTATGGGATGCCTACCTCCAATGGTCCTAACCTGAACTATAAATTATTTTATGGCCCCTATGGGGAAATTTAGTTTTTTCAAGTTATGATTGATTTTTAGGAGTCTTGCTTCACTTATAGTGTGAAATTTAAGGTTAAATAAATTAAGTAAAAAATATCCTGAAATTGAATGCTCTTTGTACAAAGTTTAGAGAAGCTTAGTGTGTGAAGTGAAATGTGTGTGCAAGTGGTAGAGTGAATATACAAAGTATGAGAAGATATGGATATGTGATGATCCTTTACAATATCCTCTAATTACACTAATTTTTTATTGTTATTTGCATGAAAATAAATTCTATGTGGATAGTGGGTCTCTTACTTCCTTCCTATTACATTGTGTGCCTAAAGGGAAATGGAAAAACCAAGTGATTTAAGAAAGCTTTCATATGCAATCCTAGGATCATCTAAAAGATGCAAGGGAAGTAGGGGATACTTACTTTCTTTAGTAACACTTGGTCCTAGTCCCAAAACTAATGAAGTAAAAAAAAAAAATTGGTTAGTAAACAAGATGTGTGGATAATGGACTACTTACTCCTTTACTAATTAAGCTATGTGACTTGTGAAAAATAGCAAAATAAATTTGAGAAAGATATGTGGATTATGGCCACTTACGTTTCCTCTTAATTAAGCTATTTGAGTAATGGAAATTGAAAGTAAAGGCTATGTTATTACTCTACTAATAATGATTAGTAAAGAAACTAAGCAATCTAATCTAACTGGAAAAAATATGCAAAGGTGAAGGAAATTCACTAAAGGTTTCCAATCACCCAGGAAAGAAAAATTACAATGTTTTTTTGTGATCTCTGTAAACCATGCAAGTTTCCTATGCATAGGCATGCAGACCGCATGTATGTGTGCGACAAAAGTCGCACGACTGGTAGAAAATTTTGAAAATTCAAGCTTATCTACCAAAAACATATCCAAGAGGTCCTGCAAAAATTCCAGAGAGGTCATAAATGGAGTGAAAATGCAAAGAGAAGGTCCTGCAAAAACAACCATTAGATCAAAGAAAGGCAACAAGTGGAGTTGACACCTTTTGGTAGTGTTTTTGTTGTTGTAGAGTACCAAATACACCTTCCTTAGAGTTGGTTATTCCCTACAAGGGAAAAACAAGAAATTGGTTGTTGTTAGTGGAAAAACATGGGTAAAAAAAACATTACAAGTAATTAAAACAATGCATACATAAGCATAAACTGAAAACTAAGGAATAAACACATGAACAATGCTTAATGAAGAAAACACATCATCAAAGTAATGGAAGAGGGTTCCTTTTATTGACTGTTGAATGTAGAAGAGATAAAATAGATGAATAAAAGACTCTTGGAGAGAATTGTTTGAGCAATGGTGCTCAAAAATCCTCAACAAGGAAGTTCCTTTCCCCTATCTCCTTGTAAGCTTCCTCTCTCTCAAAAAAACATATATAGATTCTCTCAATGATGAAATCCTCTCTCAATGACATGCTTGATTGCTAGGGAGAATTTTTGGCAGCATAATAATGGTTTTCTTCTTCTTGTTATTAGTTCTCCTAGAAATTATATTTATAGAGTTTCTTGGACACTCCCCCTCCCCTTGGATCATCAATGTGGTGGTTCACCTCATAAATGAGATGAGAGCTATCAATTCCTTGCCTTTAAGGCTTCTTGGGTCTCAAGGCTCAAATTTGTTACCCATCATGTCAAGATTTGGAGTGTTTCTCAAGAAAGTTTGTGGCTCGAGGTGTTGACTATACTTTTTCGTGACTACATGGCTATCAAAGAAATAACCACACGACCGTTAATTTCTAGTAATGGTGCACCCGCACGGTCCAAATTTTTTAACTTGAACCTTAGGAGAGCTTTTGAATTTTGGTCTTCATTGTGTTTCTAGCTTAAAATGCCACCCTTTTATGTGTTGTTCACTCGCTTTGAGTGTCTCTTAATGTGTGCAAATGAGTGTATGATTTTCATATGATAACAAATAGGAAATCCAAATATTTTCCTACATGGAATAAGGAACAAATAAAATTTTATTTATTTCTCCAAATCATCATGTTCACTGGGTAGACCATTCAATCCTCCTCCATTTTGACTATTTGAGCTTAGTCATCTACCATTTTAGTGGGAGACGTTTCTTTAATGTATTGAAGCCATTGAGATAATCTATCACGTATCTAAGGAATATGGATAGGTGTGAAACCCTTTAAGCCAACCTACCATTGAGATATATGTCTCTCAATATATCTCTTTTTATGGTTATACTTGGATGAAAATTTAGAAATAATTTGATCTATTTCAATGGAAATTAAAAGAAACTTTGAATATATTATGCATCCTAGGTGTTTGTTTCCTTAATTTTATCACTATCAAATGGTATTTCTTCTTCCGCCTTTTGCTAATAGATATCCAATAGTAATTCTTCTCTAAGTGGTTAATAGTGAGGCATTTAAAATTCTTCAACGATATCTAATCCACTATCCCGTAGACAATCACACCAACTAGTGGCTTTTATAGTCCATTCTTTGATAATTTTACAATTTGAATATTTTTCATATAATGAGGCTTGCATTAGCTTTTTATCCTTTTTTATAAAGAAAAAAATCTATTGTTTTAGGTTTAAATTGCTTCTCCTAGTCTATAACCTTACCAAAATTTTCACTTATCACCTTATCTTCTTCAGTCATTAACTCAATCTGACCAATAATAGAAACTAATTCTTGATAGAAATTATAATTTTTTCCTAATTGTCTGAAATTTTTTAACTTCACTTTACTTAGTTGTTCATTCACAATTAAAGTCTTATCTTTAAAAATATTGATGTTTATAGATGTATTTTGAAGCTATCTTAATTGTTCTTCACAAAATTTTACTTATTCTTGGAATGCTACAGTAATTGTTTGCATGTTGACATTTGATTCTTCTTTCAGGATTTCAACTCTCTATTTTGAGCTTACTTCAAAATCTTAATTTTTTGGGGAATGTTGGTTATTTAGTTCTGATAATTTTGTTTGAAATTGTTGATCCAACTCTACCTTCTCCAAACTAGGATTTTTCTCCATCTACTGCATTTCCAAAGTTAATACTTCTCTAAGAACAATGGCATGGGATTGCCATTCTTTTTCACCAAAGATTCTATTATTTTCTAATATAGTCTCCAATTATTTTATTCTGTTTATATTTCTATCAAATGCTTGAGACAATTCTTCTATTATGACCTAATTGTAAGTAAAAAAAATCCCCTAGGGCTAAGGCTACTTCAATTGCTTTATCTTTGGCCCACATGTCGCTTGGAAACTTAACTCTAAAGGTGTCTCCATAGATTTTTTTTGTTCTCTTTTTAGACATTTTAGCAACTGATATTTTTTTACGAATTATAAAAGTATTCACTTAGTGATGCAACAATTTCTACTACTAACTCCGCTTCTCAAACCAGTTTAAAAATATAAGAATAGAATGGAATATTTGTTGAAATAGGAGTAAATGTTACCTCCGGAAAGACTTTATTCATTTCCTGCATAGAAGAAATAGGATTGTGAAAAAATTATTGAACTAGATCTTTTGGGATATCTTGGGAAGTTGTTGTTGCTTTAGGATTGGTAATTCTTGAGGAAAAATAGTTTTAGTTTCTTCAACCAAAAGCTCTAGATTCTTCTCAGTTTTCGTACTAATTTCTAGAACAATTTTATGGATTGTTTCTAAGCTTGAACCAATTCTCTTAACTTATTTTTTTATTAGAAGGATCAATCATAATTTGATCAATAAATTGATTTACTTTCTCAGGAGATTCAATATCTATTAATACTCTTTTTAAGAATAACGTTTGCCACCTATTATTGATTCATTAACTGTCCAATGCCCTGCAAATTTTCTAACATTTCTGCTTGATCTAAATTCTTATATGTTCTCCCTGGGCTTGATTGAGTATGAGTTTGATTCATCATAGATTGTGGTAAAGGTAATTTTGATACATCCATTCCTTTAACACTCTCCTCAAATGTAAATGAAACATCAAATTATATATGGATATTTGTAAGGGATAAGCTTATTCCTTCCAAGATATGCAATCTTGTGAGAGGAATTTCAAAGATTATACTTCTATGCCTAAGATAATAATCATAAATATTCTATCTAAATTTTTTCAAATTTATTATTTCCAATAAAGAGAGCCTTTGATATAACATGATCAAAATTATTACAATTTATAAAAATGTAGTCAAAAGGCGGTTGTTGATGAACATAATTTTATGAGTACTTGACTAATTCCAAATGATTAAGAACAACATCATCAATATCATATATAAAATGGGTAATAGAATGCATCCAAACTTCTTGTAAACCATCCTCCTTTATTATAGCATGTCCTTTGTCTTTTAACAACATCTAGCCAATTTTAATAGGAAAATTCGGCCATACCTTCTTTTGTTCTTTTTGTAGGAATCTGGTAATTTCATTTAGTGTTGTTTGACCTGAAATTTCCCTTATAACAATTCTATATAGAATATATCTAGGAAGGATATGTGGTCTTACTTCACTGACATAGATTATGATAATGGAAATTTTTTCTTTAATAAACTAGTCTCCAATTTTATTCAACATAGACTAGACCTCTTTACTAACCCTTGGTGGAGTTTTTCCAAGTAAAACTTCATGAAAATGAAGAAAAATGTTGTTCCAGATATCATAAAAATGATTTATATACTTACTTTAATGAATAGGTCGTTGATGACTTACATAATTGTTAAAATTTTGTAGGTAAGGGATGAATTTATCCTAGAATAAATCATGTCTTTTAGTTTTGTTTGAACCACCTATAATAAAATTACATCCCTGAAAATTCTAATATGCCTTTCCAAAAATAGTAAGTAGCATCTCAATTTGGAAGTGACTTTCCAAAAATAGAAGGTCATATCTAAATTATCAAGGATGATCTCGACATATGGAATCCTCTTTGAAATCAAATCAATCATGATTATACAAGTCAAGAATTAATATTTGTATCCTTACTAGTATTACTATTATTTATAAAATAGTCTATAGTCATTCACCTTTAATGGATTAATAAGAACAAACTCTCTCATGGTATAAGTAAATTAAATGGAGAATCTCTTACTTGGCAAGTCAAACCTCTCTCTTGGAATAAAATAGAACTCCACACTTAAGAGAATGTAAATCTCCCTCACTAATTCAATGTATGGAAAAAGTGTAACTCCTCCTCATTAAATGCAGTTGTAACTCCCTCATTCAATTTGATTTGTAACTCTCACCGAATATTCTCTCATGTGTAAGTGTAATTCTCTCTATCCCTAATTCAAATTGTAACTCCTCAAGACAAGTGTAACTATCTCTCTATTTTGGGGATGAGTTACACTTCTCCTCAAGTAAATCATACCTAATGAAATTTGATTCTCCTATTATTGGCTCAAGGCATGAATTCGTTTTGTAACTCATTTCCTTTCTCATCTATTTAAGCAAGAGGAAGTGAGATTTGAGAGTAGCATGTTCATTGTGAAGAAGGAGAGCAAGTATTAAGTGCGTGCAAGAGAAGTGTGAGAACTAGAGAACAGCAAGAGTAAGGGAAGAGTTGGAGCAAATGTTAAGGACATTATCTGATCAAGAGGAGGAGATCTTCAAGAAAAGAGCAAGTTCACTTCAACTACAAGTTGATCAAACATTGGTGACTTTACTCTGTGTGTGTGTGTGTACTATGTTGAACAATCGAAGAAAACTAATAGAAGAAGGATCATTTGGGTTTTCCACCTTGAGCGATTTTTTCCTCGTCATTGGACCAAAATTTTAGTGTCTCATATTTTTTCTTGAATGCCTTCATATGATCCTTAAGTTTATTTTCTATCTACAATTGTTGATCTGAAAAATTTTGAAGAAGAAATTTGCATTCTAAGTAAGTGTAAAAACATAGAACATTCAATTTATTTTTGCAAAGTACATTTAGTTTTCTACAAAGTACATTCATTTTCTTCAAAGAACATTCAATTTTCTGCAAGGTATATTCAGTTTTCTACATAGAAATTTCAAGTTTCTGCAAATAATTTTTAAATTTCTACATAGAACTTTTATATTTTAACATGGTATTAGAAGTCATGGTGAAGAAAAGTCCAAAAAAACCATAGATCACCTGAAGAGACCCCACTTACTGCTAAAGTTTTTTATCAGGATGACTTTGTCCTACTTCAAGGTAGAGGGGAATTTTAATGATGCTTCAAACTTTGGTCCATGGAAAGCAAGACTAGATATAACTATTGATAAACAAAAATTTATGGAGTATGTTGAAGGCATGATATTTGATCCACCAAAGAATTTAAATGTTGTTGTCAAATCCAAACATAAAAAGGGTGGAATCAAAGATTACTTATGTTTCTAGTTTGAATAAATCTAAAGAAATGTATGAAAAACTAATTGGCATGATTGCAATTAGTAACTTGAATCAGATTTATGCCTTGAAGAATCAACTGAAGGAAATCAAGAAGACCAGAGGAGAGACGACTCATGCATACTTCCTAAGAATGACCAAAATTAGGAATCAAATGTCAACAACTGGTGAAGTTGTACCCAACAAAGAAATGGTGTTTATTTCACTTGGAGGTCTTTCTCCTTTTTGGGATACTTTTATCACCACCATTAAAAATATCAACACTATTCCCACGGTTGATGAGCTCCCGGGAAAATGTATCCAAGGGGAGGCTATAGTCATCACTAGAGGGAGAATTTTATATCATGAAGAAGGATAACCTACTACATTTTCAACCTATGAAAGGAGAAAGAAATGTAATAAAAAGAAACATGCTTTCAAATCAAACAAAGGTAATATAGACATGTTAAAAATTAGATGTTTTAACTATCAAAATCATGGGCACTTTGCTCGTGAATGTAAAGAAAGAAGAAGAGCACCTAGATTCAAAAACAAATATGATTATAGAAAAGACACTTCTGAAAATCAAAGAAAAGGCCATCCTAAGAAAAAAATAAATTCAAGGTATAGAAATAATGTTGTGGAAACTCAATCATAATATTTTCTTGTTTTTGCACTTTCCATTTCTTCTTCTGCAGATTCAATTGATAGTTGGTTAGTTGATAGTGGTGCTTCCAAACATTTTACTAGTTACAAAGAAGAACTCTCTAATCTAGTTGAGAGGGAGACTAATTTAAATGTTATCCTTAGAGATAATTCTACTCACCAAGTTAAAGGTTATGGTTTAGTTTCATTTCAATTAGATGATGGAAAATCTATTTTTCTGCAAGAATTTTTGTATGTACCTAGTTTGAAAAAGAATATTGTATCCATATCTGTTCTAGAAGATAAAGGAATGAAAGTTGCTTTTATTAATGGAAAATTTCTAACCTGACCTTTGAACTCCAGTATGATAGAAGCCTTCACTCCTTGATCAATATGTGAAGGGATTTACAAAGTCAATGGTAAACATATTCATGCATTGGTCCATAATACCAATCTTCAATGTGAGCTATGGCATAGAATACTTGCTCATCTACACCACAAAGCCTTACCTCTTGTAAGGAAGATGGTTCTAGAATGCCTGAGATCAAAATGTATTATGAAGGAGTTTTCATAAGATGTATAAGTAGAAAGCATATAAGGGGACCATTCCCTTCAAGTAAAACAAAAACTAGTCAAGTACTTCAACTCATACATTCTAATTTATGTGGACCTATGCATGTTACTTCTCTTGATGGCTACTTGTATTTCATGATTTTTGTTGATGATTTTTCTTGCAAGACATGGATATTTTTTTTGAAAAAGAAAGGGGAAGCATTCGACATGTTCATAGATGTCATGGCTTTGATTGAAAATCAAATTGGAAAGTTAATCAAAGCTTTAAGATCTGATAATAGGGGAGAGTTCACCTCCAATGATTTTAATAATATATGCAAATACATCAAAATAAAGAAAGAAACCATTGTGTCATACAATCCACAACAAAATGGTGTGGTTGAGAGGAAGAATAAAACCATTGTGGAAGCATCTAGATCCATGTTGCATGATCAAAATCTACCAAACCTTTTTTGGGGAAAAGCTGCAAAGATTGTTGTTTATGTGCAAAAAAGAACTCCTCACAGGGCTTAGACAATAACAATCTTGAAGAATTATTCACTAGTAAAAGGCCTAAATTGAGTCATTTGAGGATATTTGGTTGCCTTGTGTATTTTGATGTGCAAAAAGAAAAAAGGAACAAACTGGAAGCTTCAGGTAAGAAAGATATGTTTGTCGGTTATTGTGATAATTCAAAATATTATATAATTTATGTACATGGTCAAAGAACTATAAACTTTATCAAAGACATAACAGTTGATGAAGATGCAGTTCTTAGAAAAGTAAGAGGCTCTCCTCCTCCTACCATTGCTGAAAGATAAGTTGTTAATGAAAAAGAGCTTACATCTGAGTCTGAACCAAAACCTAAGAATGAGCTTGTTGATAATCCAACGGGTTCCATGAATCCTCTAGATCCTCCACCTCATGATCCTCCTACCAGAAAGAGACCACTATGGTTGCGAGATAATTTACAAGATGTTAAACAACATTTTTCCCCAAGAAGAACGTTGAGAGAAAGTAAGAAGCCAAGTCAGTTTCAAGGGTATGTTGTTGCCTTGAGCAACATCATTCAAGAAAAACCATGCACATTAGTCTGGAAATATTCCATGATTGAAGAATATGAGTCCATCATCTAGAATGATGTCCGTGAAGTGGTTCCTAGACATCAAGATAAATTTGTTATCACTTCCAAATGGTTGTTTGAGATTAAACATGGTGCAAATGGTAGTATTGAAAAATATAAGGCTATATTTGTAGCTAGAGGTTTCTACCAGAAAGAGGGAATATATTATGATGATATTTTTGCACTTGTAGCTGAATATACTACTATTCAATCTAGTTTTTCCTTATCTACTAGCCAGGGATAGACTCTTCATCAAATGGATGTGAAAATTGCTTTCTTGCATGACTTCCTCATGGAAGAGGTATTTATGGAACAGCCACAAGGATTTGAAGAGCATGAAAGGGAAACTCATTTATGCAGACTGAAGAAAGCCTTATATGGGTTGAACCAAACTCCAAGAGCTTGGTATACTTGCATTGAGAGCTACCTGGAAAAAGATTGGCTTCACAAGAAGTAATCAAGACCCAAACCTCTACTTCAGGATAGTCCAAGGTATACCTTTGATTTTGGTATTGTATGTTAATTATTTATTCTTGATAGGAGGAGAACCTCTTATCCTTTAGTGTAAGAGGGGGTTACCTTCTGAATTTGAAATGAAAGACCTTGGTTTGATGCATTACTTTCCAGGTCTAAAGGTCTAGCAAAGACCTAGTGAAATTTATCTTTCTCAAGGAAAATATGTTGTTAAGATTCTTGAAAGATTTGATATGGTAGAATGTAGGTCCATGCATACTGTTATAGAAATGAACTTTAATAAATTATGTGGCAATGTTGTAGAGCCTAGTCTGTCAAATCCCATGGAGTATAGACATCTCATTGGTTCTTTGATGTTTTTGGTAAACACTAGGGATGGCATATGCTTTGTTGTAAACACTTTAATTCAACATATGATTGATCCCTTTCATGCCCGGTGGATTGCTACAAAACATGTACTCAAATAATTGCATGGAACTATGAATCTAGGATTGAAATACATTTCTAAAAATGTAAGACTTCATGGATATAATGATGTTGATTGGGTTAGTAACTCTGTTGATAGAAAGAGATCTTATGGGTGTTTCTTTAGCTTGGGATTTGCCATGATGTCTTGGATGAGCATAAAGTATAATTCTATTGCACTGAGTATAACTGAAGCTAAATACATTATTTCTAGCATGGCTACGTGTGAGGTAGTTTGGCTAAGGAATATTTTTGGGGAACTGTTTAGTCAATTTAATGTTCTTAAATTGTAAGCATAAATTATCGACCAGGGTAGGTAAACTGATGAAGTTCAAGTGCATTGTATGTGCTAGAAGTCTTTTATGTTGTTAAGGTGATTATGTTATCGTTATCTAAGTTAATGTCAAACTCTAGAATTAGTGTTGAGGTGATGTTATTATATATACTAGGATGCTATTCCTAAATGTTATCTCTAGAATTAGTTCTAATTGAATTGAGTTTTTAGAATGATTGTATAATGATCTTAAATCTTTTTAATAGATGTGTTATGTTAATATTCCTTTCAAATTATCAATTGTTTTTGGATTTTTATGTTGTAACTAAACAAAGCTAACTATGAAAGCATGTAATGACATAAAGAAAATCCCGATTTATCATCTTGGAAATGAAATGTGCTTGAATTCAGAAGCTGAGAAAGACTGTCACTCTTATCTACTGCAACTTTATTTCAATGCAAAAAGAAAAACAGAAACGGAATTACTGAGCTATGAAATCATTAAGCTATGCTAGGAAAATGAATGAAATGAAATTACTAAGTTTATGCTAGGTATTAAGTAAATGAAATGAACGATACAAAAATTAATCAAGTGAACCTAATCGCGATCTTCATTTGTTAAAATTGGAAACTAGGGCCAAACTCCTTGTAGATCATCTTACTTATGGTATCTGATATTTTTCCTGGATCCCTCTCATCAAGAGGTATAGGATTGATCCAAAGATCATCCGATTCCGATAAGTATTCATGAAGTTATGAATATATTTGTGTTATAAGACAATTCATCAAGGTTGGTTAGAAACCAAATAACCCCCACATGTGCTCAACGTTTTAGTATAAAAGGAGATGACTTGAGACTCATTTTACACACACTTCTATCTTGATTTCTCTCCACTCGCTTTGGGTTTTAGTGGAAGAGAAATCTAGGACAAGAAGCCCTAGACGATGGACGAAAGGAGGCTGACCTAGCCGCAACAAGGAAGAAAGGCCAGCAAGGGTTTGAAGGATGTTGGAGGTCAGCTCCAAGTGACCATGCTGGAAGGAGGGTTTATCTACGCTACTAGGATAGGACTTCTATAGGTTGTCTAAGGAAAACCTATACGTTGTCTAGAGAAGGTCTCCACAAGCCCTAGTCATAGTCCAACAAGTGCCACAAGTTATGCCCTAGATGCAGTCAAGGAGGAAGAAAAATAGAAGCCCTAACTGCAAATAGAAAGGGTCAAGGAACAACATGGAAGAGGGCTGCTACAAGAGGCCGTGTTCGGTGTGTCTTAAGGCTGAAACTAGGGCTAAAAGGATAGGCTGCTAAGCTGAGTAGAAGAGGAGTAAAACGATGGTTGTTTGGGCACATTTGTAGGAGGTCGTATGCTACAACAAGGTTGTGTGGTAGTACATAGGCCATACCACCACAGTAAAAAAATAGTGTGGGTTTTCTTGTTGTCATATGCCCTATGGCAGCAATGTAGAAAGGGAGGAGTTCACCTTCAGCAAGCCACAATCTTCCAACATTTGTTTGGGGCATCTTGGAGAAGATTAAGGCTAGTATGTTCCCTAACCAATCTGTCACTAATGGTAAAATAGAAAAAAAGGTTGGACAAGAATGGATGATGTTGCCTATGTATGAGGGATGTTAGATCTATCTTGATGGCCTATGATGAAGGTTGTCCCATCTTCTATACTATATAGAAAGTATATATCCTAAACTATGAACCAATACAAGCCATTATAATATGTGACAGCAAGGTGACCCATGAATTTTGAATGCATACTAATAGACATAGTGATACTGTAGCAAGATGCATGGGTAGCATGATAGCAGCAATGGTACTTGGTGTAGCAAGTACATGGTGATGCAAACACATTGGAACAACAACATGGTACAACAATGTTACAATGGGACAACAGCAAGCATGGTACTGCAAACACAATGGGACAACATGACAAGCATGGTGTAGTAAGCACATTGGGACAGCAGTATGGTAAGCAAGGTGCAACAATCACATGGTGGAAAACATGGTGTAGCAAGCACATTGGGACAACAATGGTACATGATGCAGTATAGTGATGGGTACAGTCATGATTGGTAAAGCATGATGAGATGTAGCATAGTAATGATGGGTGCAACATGGTGTAGCACAGTGAGGTGCAACATGATGATGAGGAGCAACACCATGATAGCTGTCGCATGGTGATGGAGTCACCTGGGAGAATCAGTTGAAGCAGCATGTCTTCAACTGAGTTCAACTACCTTATGTATCATCTACTTAGAGATGATCTATGCTCTTATTTAGATAATTCAAAGTGTTGACTTCTATTGTAAATGTACTATCTCTCTCTCTCTCTCTCTATTGAAATATTGGAGAACATATAAGAATAACTAATCAAGGGTTTCCCCACATTAGGGTTTGTCCTTGGTTAGCGCCCCATCTTGTGTCCTCTTGTCTTGGCTTGTCTTTTGTGATCTATGTTTATGTTCTATCTGCAATTTAATTTAATGCTGATGTGATTGCTAATCTGGAAAATATATTGAGCTAACTGTTAAAATATAAATAAATTTCTCTAAGCATAGAACATACCTAAAATTAACATCATTGAACTTCATCTTAAAAACATGAAAACATGGCATCTATGAATTAAATCTATGAAATAGCAATTGAAAAGGAAAATCTAATTACTGTGAATCATAGACATGATCTGCACGCAGGGGCCCTCCACAAGGTAGTTAGTCACCTTAGATCAAAAACACATAAAATATATGAAATAAGAACTTTGCATTAAGTGAAAAATAGTTCTACAAGATGCTCAAACTACATATGGTGGCACACGCCTTACACAGAGCTACCAGTGTTCTTATAGGGATCTCTTTAACAATACGATGAATTTAAGCCTATAGGACTTCACTATAGTCCTTATCAAAACTAGATCATATCGCTTATTTTTCAATTTTCTATTGAAAAAGGAAATCGATGAAATCTCTTAAAATTCTGACTCTGTTCCAATGCGTTGTCCTATTGTTGACCACTATGGTTGACCGTATTATAGTGCAGATCTCCTAGTGAATTAGTTCAAGTAAATAGGAAGAAATCCATGAAAGGATCATTCCCTATCTACCCATATACTCCTTTGCTGAGTTGGTGCACTCGAACCCTGTCAACAATGGAAGTGGCTGCAAATCTACGTATTAGCTGCAAAATCAGATCAATTCTATAAATGCATGTAAACTTTAATAGAAAAATAAGGCATATTAACAAAATATGAAAAATAGGACATATGAATGTTTACCTTGTCAAAAAATTATGTTTGTTGCATTTATTTGGATGATAGCGATAGGAAAAAGGAGCTAAATATAGACAAAAAGGATGTCAAGATAAAACAGTTTTGAGACTCTACAAGAACTATTTAAGCAAGTTCCAGAAACAATAGATATATATTGTGACAATAAGAGTAGGATTTGTCTTGTAGAAAATCTTGTGTTTCATGATAAGTTGAAGCATATTGATATCAAGTATCACTATATCCAAGATATGGTATAGACAAGAGCAGTGATGCCCCATCACATCTCCACAAATCATTAGATAATTGACATTATTAGCAAGCCTTTACTGAAAGGAAAGTTCTTGGTTTTTATAGAGAAACTTAGACTTATGGACATGACCCTTCCGGGAAGCAGTCACATCTGATTAAGAATATTTAGCTTCCTTCCCCGCTTTCATAACTCACATGATTAGGGAATGATATCGGAAAGCTCCTGAGGATGAGGGACCTCTTGTGTAGTGTGTGCCACAAGAGTAGGATTCAGTATGAATCTAACGCACAGTTTGGGACATGGGAAGATCCACCTATCTGTACAATAGGTGTAGTGAGACTTGTTTGTGTGACTTATCTAGGATGCAGGTGTTTGATTCTTGTCCATGTGACTTGAGTCTTGTCCATGTGATGATCCTTTCCTTTCCCAATTTGTGTCAAGTGGATGATTCTTCTTTAGATTGTGACTTAATTGTTATATGTTACAGAGCATAGTTGAACTTAGATGAATGAAAGGTATTAGAGGAAGCATAGATATTTGATGCAAAAAGAAATTCCTCCCTAGTCGAGAGGGAGTGTTAAAATTTGGCAACTCAGGCATGAATTTCTCTTAGAAGAAATCATATCTTTGAATTTTGTTTGAACCACCTATAATAAAATTTCATTCCTCACAATTCTAATATGAATTTTCAAAAATAATAAGTTACATCTCAATTTGGAAGTGACTTTCCAAAAATATAATGTCATGTCTAAATAAACAAGGATGATCTCGACATATGGAATCCTCTTTAAAATCAAATCAATCATGATTATACAAGTCAAGAATTAATATTTTTATCCTTACTAGTATTATTATTATTATGATATTTTTATTTATAAAATAGTCTAAAGTCATTCACCTTTAATGGATTAATAAAAATGAACTCTCTCATGGAATAAGTAAGTTAAATTGAGAATCTCTTACTTGGAAAATCGAACCTCTCCCTTGGAATAAAATAGTAACTCTGCACTTAAGAGAATGTAACTCTCCCTCACTAATTCAATGTATGGAAAAATTGTAACTCCTCATTAAATGCACTTGTCACTCCCTTATTCAATTTGATTTTCAACTCTCGCCAAATATTCTCTCGTGTTTAAGTGTCTCTCTCTCTCCCTAATTTGAATTGTAACTCCTTCAGACAAGTGTACCTATCTCCCTATTCTTGGGATGAGTTACACTTCTCCTCAAGTAACTCCTCCCTCATGGAATTTGATTCTCCTACTATTGGCTCAAGGCATGAATTCATTTTGTAACTCCTCTCCTTTCTCATCTATTTAAGCAAGAGGAAGTGGGAGTTGAGAGTAGCATGTTCATTGTGAAGAAGGATAGAAAATGTTGAGTGTGTGCAAGAGAAGTGTGAGAACTAGTGAATAGCAAGAGCAAGGGAAGAGTTGGAGCAAGTGTTAAGGAAAAGATTTGATCAAGAGAAGGAGGAGATCTTCAAGTAAAGAGAAAATGCACTTCAACTGTAGGTTAACTAGACATTGGTGACTCTCTCTCTCTCTCTCTCTCCCCCCCCCCCCCCTTGTGTGTGTGTGTGTGTGTGTTGTGTGTGTGTGCTCTACTTAAAAATTGAAGAAATATAATAAAAGAAGAATCATTTGGTTTTCCCCCTTGAGAGGCTTTTCCCTAGTCATTGGACCAGAATCTGAGTGTCTCATATTTGTGCTTAGATGTCTTTATATGATCCTTAACTTTATGTTCTATCTACAATTGTTGATATGAGAAGTTTTGAAGAATAAATATGCATTCTAAGTAATTGTAACAACATAGAACATTCAGTTTTCTACAAAGTACTTTTAGGTTTTTGCAAAGTAAATTTAACTTTATGCAAATTACATTCAATTCCATTCAATTTTCTTCAATGTACATTTAGTTTTTTTGAAAATGCATTCAGATTTCTACATAGAAATTTCAAGTTTCTGCAAAGAATTTTTAAACTTTTTGCATAGATCTTTTAAATTTTAACAAGAATAACTCCATTCCATCAATGGAAAAAGGACGACTTCAATGACAATATCTACAAGATATGCTAACATGAAAAATCCCTATCCAAACCCTAGCGCGGTAGCTTGAGAGAGTTTGATGGCTTTAGTTAGGTTTTGGAACATAATGTTTATCCAATTAAACCTCCTGGAATCTTTTAGAATGCCATAAATAAGTGGAACTCACTCCAGCTTATAATTCTTATGGTTTAGCTCACCATACAGTCTTGAAAGCATTTTGAATATGAATAATTGAGGGTTTATGAACTCCCTGTTGGATAGGATTTTATTGATTTAATTTGGAACCCTCAAGATCCTCAAACCTTTTTTTAATATAAGTAGTGTAATCCATATTTTTTTGTTAAGTACATTATTCTTTAAAATATTCAAATGATCTTTGTTTAAGAAAGCCTTATGAGGATTAAGTTTGTATATAGGCTGTAAAATTTTGGGTCTCCAGGAAGCGATGCCATTTTTCTTATGATCAACAATAGAATAGGTCTAAATATGGGAATTTGAGATTATCCAAGTTACCATGTCATGGTATAGAAACATGGGTAGCCTGGTTGTGATTTTATGTAGCTCTATCCATTTGATTGCTTCATATTTCATAACATTTGGGGCGATTTCTCATTATCAAATCTTGGGTCTTTCCACTCACCATCTTCAAAGAAGTCCTAAATCCATTCCCAAGTGGCAGAGCTTGCATTTTGGGCTTTGAAGATAGTATTTAGGAAAAAGATGAATTCAGATTTTTCTCTTCTTGTATTTGAAACTATGTCATTGTCATCTTCATTTTAACATTTTCAATTGGAGGTTTTGAAGATTGTGTTTTTCATTTCTTCCCCATTTTAACTTGCAAATAAAAAAAATAATTGAAAATATGTTCAACATGGAAACAAAAATATGAATTCAAAATAAGATGTAGGCAATTACTAACCCGTTGAAGTTAAATTCTTGAATAAAAGAGTGGTTTTCTTAGGATTTTGAGAATTTGAAGTACATAAATGACATTAGGCAGCTAGGAGGTTAAAATTCCTTTTATTGTGCATTAATTCAGATGTTTTCCGAGAGATAGATATGGAGAATTATGCAAATATTTTCTAAGTACATAAAATATTAATGTGGAGGTGAAAATGTTTTTTTTTCTTTTTTAATCAATTGTGGTTCACAATTATTGAGTAACCACTACATTCACGGGTAATAATCCAGGTAGATCCACCTTAAGGGATCTACTCGTCAACTTATCTGGTCGAGCCTAACCCCAAGGGCTACAAGGAGATTTGACCCAGTGACCTAACAATTGGAAAGGTACTTAGCAATGAGAACTTGATCAACTGAGTTATCCCTTGGAGCTAGGAGGTGAAAATGTTAATGGTCATAAGTTCTGAAATAAATGGCCACTTAATTATTACTTGAGATTCGAACATTTGAGATTTAGGTTTTTGGATGTAATTATTGAAATCAAGGTTGGATGTCGAATGGATTTTATCTTCATTTGGAAACTAAAATTTACAAAGAGTAAGAAGTATTTTACTTTATTTAATTCATAAAATGTATATTCAAAAAATGAGAATATGTGCCTTAGGGTCATTGTCTTGTTACAAAAACACTTGACAGTTGGAAACTGAATGTTTTATTTAAAATGGAAAATAAAAATTCAAAGCTCATATCAACACTAATAACGTTTGGGAACAAATTTATTGAAAAATTGATGTTTGTGTGTATTTGAGATTGGGGACTCAGTTTGGAATTTGTTTAGTTGAAATAGAGTTTGAACACCAAGTACCAATAATTAAATGTTTTTTATTAAGAAAATAAATAAAAATAGAAAAAGTATTTACTTAACTTGAATGTTTAGGAATTCAAGAGTTTGGGTGAAATTAAAATATAAACTCATACAGAGACCCAAATTTAAAGAAATTTCTATTTTAGAGGAATTTTCTAATAATTTTCTTTTTTATATTTTCAAATAGTTCACAAGGAAAACAAATATAGCTTATTTATAGCGAAATTATGAAATAATAGGAAAAATTAAAAAAATTAAAAGGGTCCCTATTTTATTTTAAATAATATGGGAGGGTTTTTATAGGCCTAACAACAAATGGAGACATAATGGGAGAAACAATTTTCCCTACCACTTAAAATTTAGAATTTAAATAAATCTAAAGTTTCAAGATTTTCATGTGAAATTATAATCAGTCTATAACTTACTTGATATTTGAAAAATAAAGTAATCAAAAGAAGTGCTCATAACTTATCCAATATTTTTTAAAAGCAAGGTGATGGAGTTCAAATATTATTTTATGACTTTAATCTACTTGATTTTGAACTTTTGACACTAAGTTTAAAATTTAATATTATGAAAACAAATTGCAAGCATATATTCATCATCTCTCATGTAACTCGGCATTGCTTCACTGCCCACGAGCATCCATAGCCCCAGTGAAGGTGCCTTTGTATCATATATGAATTAAACCACTTCCAGCAAGCTTCCATAGCCCTAAAAAGTCTTCTTATACTTCCCACATTTATTTTGAAATGCTTAGAACTTCTTATTTTATCAATATCCTTTAAATTTGTATGTTTGTGTTGCTTTTGCAATTTTTGGATATTTAAAAAAAGGGTGATATAAGAATTATTGTTAGAGATTTCCAGAATAGTACTGTGTAATATGTGTGATCCGTCCAACCTTTCGGATGGTAACTCCATCCATCATTAGGGACCAAAGGTTGTGCAAGTCTTTACTTCCCATATTTATTTTGAAATGATTACAACTTCTTATTTAATCAATAGCCTTTAAATCTGTATGTTTTTGTTGCTTTTGCATTTTTTGGATATTTAAAAAGAGGAGTGATACAAGAATTATTGTTAGAGATTTTCGGAACAGCACTGTGTAATATGTGTGACCAGTCCAATCCAATGTTTCAGATGGTAACTCCATCCATCATTAGGGACCAAAGAGAGATGGAGTTACCATCTCTCTTTGGTCTCCTAATGATGGATGGAGTTACCATCTGAAACATTGGACTGGTCCACAATATTACACAGTGCTGTCACAAATCTCTAACAATAATTCTTATATCACCCCTCTTTTTAAATATCCAAAAATGCAAAAGCAACACAAACATACAAATTTAAAATATATTAATTAAATAAGAAGTATGAATAACTGTGGAAGTCTCCAATTACTCATATAAGAATTATTTCAATGAGAAAATGTCATGATGTATTAATTATTTTAACTAAGTAGTTTAATATTCATCATCACGGATATAAAGTCTTCATTTTACATGAAAATGATGAAACTCTTTTCAAAAAATTTAGAAATATTTTCTTAATTAATGAAAAATTTAACGGATAATAGAAGTAAAAATTTCATATAATTAAAAATTATTTTTCCTTTAATATTTTGATTTCTTAAAAAAAATAAATAATAATAATGACAAAGACACATTTTCTTTTTAATGTAGCCTCTAGTTGAATTTTTTTTCACTAGAAAAAAGCCATAACATTTTATTAAAATAAAAAAGTTACATGATGTAGATTTCTATTTCATGCATTATCAAATTCTATCCAAAAACATACTAGAGCCAACAGGCCCTGAAATTTTTTTTTCCCTATGATCAAAAAGAGAAATCTCTATTTGAAATTATACAGCAAAAGGAAACTTTAAAAAAAAAAAAAAAATTATACAAAATAAGAAGTAAAAATTTACATAAGAAAATGAAATGTGAATTTACAAAAGAAAAGAAAAAAAATTAAGGAAACCAACTTCCTTTAGTAAATGATGAATTATTTAAATATGGTTAGATGATTTTTTAAGATAAATATTTCTTCAAAATCTGGCCATTCACAGACAAGTTTTCAACATCACCTTCTAAGGTTTATAAAATATATGATGAAAGGTCATTTTTTCAAGAAAATCTGAAATGGTATGAGCCACAAAGTTTGGAATTTGGAATGTCTCCCTTTTTTCTCATGACTATTGTCCCATTTCAGTACTAGATCACCACTGAAAATATCCTTATTAGTGACTAAGTGTTTTTCAAACCATCATTTAATAATTCGTTGATGTTCATGGAATTTGGATTTTTTTTACTATATTTCCTCCTCTAGTTTTAATAAAATATAGATCATCTGTGTCCTCGATTGAACCTTTGTTAATAGCCTAAGGTAATTACATAGATGGTAAAAATATGTATGGTGGGAGGATGACTTCCATGCCATACACAAAGAAGTATGGGGAGTTCCCTAATTCTTTCTTTGGAACCACTTTATTAGCTTATAAAGCATTGGGGAGTTGTTTGTGCCAATTCCTCTTATGGTCTTAGTACAATCCTCTTAAGTATTTGGATTAGGTTTTTAGTAGCATATTTTTCTAATCCATTACCTTGAGGATAATAGTTAACATAAAATTTAATTGTGATATCTTTGTCCAAACATAACCTGATCATTTTAAGGGATGATAAATATGAAGTGTTATCAAAAACAAAATATGAAGTTATGCCAAACCTGGATATAATATGGCTTTCAAGAAAAGATGTAATCTTATCATCATTGACTCTTTTTAGTGAAATCGTCCTAGTCCACCTAATGAAGTAATTTGTAGCAGTGAGAATGTATTTATGAAACTAGGAAGAGTTAGTGTTGATCTCATCAATGATGCCTAGACCCCATTGTGCCTTCTACTTCAACAGGTAGCAAAGGTAATGCTAGTATTTTTTCTTTTCTTGAAGTTATTTAACATGTTTTACACTTTCTAGAATAAGCATAAGAATCCTTGAACATAGTTTGCTAATAGTAATCTGCCCAAAGAAGTTTGTGTCCAGCAATCTCTCCACAAAAATGACCTCCATCTAGTTCATCATGTAACTCATCCAACACTTTTTGTACATCAAGTTTCTCCAATCATCTAAGTAAAACATTATCATAATTTTTCAAAAACATCACTCCATCAACAAACTAATATCTAACACATTTTAATCTCAATTCTTGTTTTATTTTGGTGTTAAATAATTAAGTGTAGTCCCATTTATCATAAAATACCTAATTTTATAGTACCAGGTATTAGTAGGTACAGGAATATAAAGAATTTCTTCTTGGATTACCTCAAATTTGTTATCGCAACCTTCCTCCTATTGATTTGTGATCTTTTTATTCTACTGATAGCTTTCTGAGACCTTATCCTCTGATAATTTTTTATGCTTTTATCTCAAGGTCGTATCTTGGAGTGTAGTCATCCAGTTATCTCTATTATCTCCTAGATCCTTCTACACAAGAAAATTATGTATTTTAGAATAAGGAACAATAAGTTTCTTTATATGATACTTTAAAAGAAATGGTCAAAAATGATTAACAATCTTCAATACAACATAAGCCTATTTATCAATGTCAAGATGGTTCAATTCAACTTCCTGAAACCCATAACTCAAGATAGTTTAATTCCCTCTAGATTATTTTTATTTAAAGCAATAGCATAGGACAAACTGGAAGCAAATGTATATAAGATGAAATCTCTTTCAAAATTTGGGCTAATGAGAGCATGTGCAACAAAAAATGCTTCTTTGAAGCTTTTGAAAAAGTTTTTTTTGTGGTGTACCATTTAAATATATGACTTTTTTATCATATCCTGCACTGGTCTAAGAATCTTTGCAAAACCTGAAACAAATCTTCTAACAAAATTTATCTTTCCAAAAAAATATTGCATTTATTTTTTGTCATGCGCAAAAGAAAATTGTAAGATATATTTTATTCTATCAAGATCAATAACAATCCCATTTTTTGGTACCACAAATCTTAGAAGCTTACCTTTTGTAACAAAAGAAAATATAGTTTTATTTAATGTAGTGACGTGTCATATTTACAACCCCTTCCAAATATTTTCCTCGAGTGTTCAACATGGTCTACACGATTTTTAGAATCGTATAGATAGACCACCATAAAAAAAAAAATAATAAAAAAAAAAAAATAAATAAATAATAAATAAATAAATAATAACTATATATATTAATATGTATATACTTATATATTTATATTATGTATATCTTATATATATATATATTTATTATGACTTTTGAATGTCATATCCATTTCTCATTGGAACATTTCTCCTACCTTTATTAAACTAAATGGCATCTTTTGATATGAAAAAGTTCCTCATTTAGTATGAAATGTCATCTTGATTTGATCCGTTGGTGCAACCAAAACTTGGTTGCAACCAGAAAATCCATGAAGCAAGGAAAACATTTATGAGCCAGCAACAAATTGAAGGATTTGTCCTATTGGGAGGCATGGTATAATTATTTTTTTTGGAAGAATTATTAAGATTCTAAAATTCAATGCAAATTATAAAGTCCCTATTTCTCTTCTTGGCTATCACTAAATTAGATTCCCACTAAGAATGTCTGGTAGGAAAAATGATCTTGGATTTTAGAATTTTATTCAACTCCTCTTTGATATGGTATCCAACTTAGGATGCGTTTTCCTTCATTTTTGTTGGACTGGTTTTGCATTTATTTTGATTGGAATTACATCTTGAATAATTTTTGTATCATAAATTTTTAATTCTTCATACATCCATGCAAAAATAACTTTAAATTATTTAAACAACATAATAAATTTTGGAGTACAATTAATTCCCAAATTAAAATTTTGAGATTTTTTTCTAGTTGCTAAATATATGATTTGATACTGCATTGAGGAATTGTTTGTTTTACAATTTGTACTCCCTTTAAACTTGTTTTGAAAACCATATAAATTCTCTAGAAGAACTATTGATCCAGGGTGGAAAATAATTAATGCAGTTAATGATTATTTTTCTATTAATGGTGGTTAAAACCATGGATAATGCATGATAATAAACAAAATAAATCATAATATTAAACTGAGAATCTAATCACACGATGATTTCGATTTTACCATCGTAATTATGATATCACCCATGGTATTTACCCATGGATTTTGTAAACCATGGTATTTACTCATGGTATCATAATTTATTATATTTACCCATGGTGTCGTATTTTATTATATTTTTCCATGGTATTTACCCATGGATTTTATAAACCATGGTATTTACCCATGGTTATTTGAAATGTAAAAGGGGATAATTCTCAGTGTACGGGATTTCAATGGGAGAAAATCATGTTTTTCGCATAATGTAGTCTCATGGGATATTATCAATTCAATAAATATTTGAGTTCGTTTTATTTATTTTCTACAATATTTCTCTTGCACATGTGTCATATTTCTACAATATTTCTCTTGCGCATGTGTCATATTCTGAGTTATCTTTATAATGTCATTATGATATATGCCTTTGTCACTCCTGAAGTAGAATTTATTAAACAACTTGGATCATGCCAAACTTAATGTATCAAATTTGATAAGATAGTTAACCACGCTTGGGCCATATTAGTACTGGGATGGGCAACTTGCTAGGAAATTTTTAGTTCTTATTATTTTGTCACTTTATTTGATATCATTCCTTCAACAATATGGATCAATGGTATTAGATTAGGGTTGTTCTTGTCCTTGGCCATATTAGTACTGGGATGGGCAACTTGCTAGGAAATTTTTAGTTCTTATTATTTTGTCACTTTATTTGATATCATTCCTTCAACAATATGGATTAGTGGTATTAGATTAGGGTTTAGGAAATTTTTAGTTCTTATTATTTTGTCACTTTATTTGATATCATTCCTTCAACAATATGGATTAGTGGTATTAGATTAGGGTTTAGGAAATTTTTAGTTCTTATTATTTTGTCACTTTATTTGATATCATTCCTTCAACAATATGGATTAGTGGTATTAGATTAGGGTTGTTCTTGTCCTTTTTCTTGCACATCCCCAACAAAGTCAGGATACAAGGAGCTCAGAATCGAACTATTGCAACCTTTGCAAGACCATCCTCACCAACCCGGACAATATCACATGGTAGACAAAAAAAAATGATAGAGCAAGATATCTTGTCAAATTGTTGCTCGAGGAAGCACTTACACAACATAGGAGTGAGATGATGGAAGCCTTTACAACACCTCATTCGACGGTGATAATATCCAAAGATAAGCCACCATATCTCTAACAAGAAAATCAACAAATGAACTACCTTAGCACAGTTATGGGTCAACCACACAAAACCCTTGCTACTAAAGTCCATTTTCTAGGCCGCACACCGTCAACATCACAGTTGGCCCACAAGCATTACAAGGTATCTCTATCCTCGTATCTTCTTTCATCACAGTTATGGGTCAACCACAGATAACCCTTGCCACCGAAGTCCATTTTCTAGGCCGCACATTGTCAACATCATAGTTGGCCCACATGCATTACAAGGTATCTCTATCCTTGGATCTTCTTTCATCATGGTTAAGGGTCATCCAAAAACCCACGGTTATGGGTAAACCATGCAAAACCATTGTCTTCAATAAAATTTGGTTTTGAGTCATCCAGAAACCTACAGTTATGCTCATATTCAATAAAACGCTTCCCCAAAGGGAACTTGACGCAATGGGGGTCATCGCTTCTTAAGGGAGGAGGATTAATCTAGGTGGAAAATAATCATGACAATTAATAATTATTTTTCTATCAATGGTTATTAAAACCATGGATAATGCATGATAAAAAACAAAATATATCATAATATTAAAGTGAGAACCTAATCACGCGCGGATTTCAATTTTTTCATCATAATTATGACACTCGCCCATGGTATTCACCTATGGATTTTGTAAACCATGGTATTTAACCATGGTATCATAATTTATTATATTTACCCATGGTGTTGTAATTTATTATATTTTCCCATGGTATTCACCCATGGATTTTGTAAACCATCGTATTTACCCATGGTATTTTGAAATGTAAAATGGGATAACTCTCGATGGAACAACACGCCTAAAAATTATAAATATGGGAATTCACTAGGAGAAAATCGTGTTTTTACACATAATGTAGTCTCATGGGATATTATCAATTCAATAAATATTTTAGTTTTTTTTATTTCTTTTTTGAAATAGCTCTCTTGCGCATGTGACATATTCTGAGTTATTTTTATAATGTCAATATTTCTTTTATGCATTGTGTCCTATTCTCAATTATTTTTATAATGTTTTTTTGCAATATTTATCTCATGTGTTATGAAATAATCCTTTGTAACACATGAAGTTTCATTTCTTAAACAACTTGGATCATGCCAAAATTAATGTATAAGATTTGATGAGAAATTTGCAATTAAGCACACTTGGGCCAGAGTAGTATCGGTATAGGTGATCTGCTGCGAAATTTGTAGTTGTTATTATTTTGTCACTTTCTTTGGTCTCATTCCTTCAACGATCCGGATCAACTATTGATTTAGGGATTGGGTTTTGTGATATAGTTTCATCTAGAGAGTCAGAAATCAACTGTAAATTATGTTGATCTTCATCTATTATATATCCTTTAAAGGTATCTTCCATAGTCAGAAAATAATTTATTTGTTTATCATCATCAAACACTCTCCACTTGGATATGTTATTAGGAATAGATGGCTTAAAAATTATTTCCATGGAAAATCTATCTTGGGAACTATTTTCCACTAGAACAATCCTAGAAGCTACATTATTTAAGATAATATTAGCATCGAAATTATGTGAATGAAGTACAAAATTTAATTCAAGATTGTCAAAGTTTTGATTTAAGTTCCAGATCTCTTGTTTGTAATTTTTAAGGTGATTAGAAACATAATTAACAATTTCATTGACTTGTCTAAATATGATTTATGAATCATCTATAGCTTTAATCTTCCTAACTTTCATATCAATAGCTTTTCTTAGGCCTTGTAGCAAGGCCTTCTATTCAACAACAGTATTAGTACACTGGAATTCAAGTTTACAAGATAGAAGAATTTTTTTACCTTGAGGGTTTATTAATACACAACCAGCACTAGTGCCTTCTACTGATTTGGAACCATCAAAGTACAACATCCAAAAATCAATGTTTACATCATTAACTGAAAAAGAAGAATAATTTGAATCAGAAACTACTAATATGAGAAAATTAAACTCCTTCTCTCTATTTTTTCTAAAGAAAATTCTTGAGATGGAAAGTTACCAAGGTATGAATCAAAAAAATAGTTATTGAGTGATACCTGAGTGAACATAATGGGTTTGTTTTGATTTTCAAAATCAGTAACAATATACTTCATGCTTTTTAGCTTTCAATATTAATTCTATTAGTTCTATCATTAAGAGGTAACCATAAGTGTGTCCAATTTGTTGAAAAGTACCCATTAAGCTTCTTGGACCAATATCTACTTAGAAAAAGTCCATATGGTTCAAGAATGTCTGCAACAACAATATCAATTATCTGACAAATTTTAGGATTGGATGCAAGTCTAATAAAAACATCTTTGACTTCCGCTAAAACTTTGACACTAGATTTTTCTAATTGCACTATCTGAGTGGCATATTTTATGGGAACTAGATTTATTTTTTTAGCCATAAAGTATGGCATAACATTACAACAAGCCCTTGAATCTACCATACCATTATGTACATTTCTGTTGCAAATTTCAAAATTTAAGAGAAAAGGAGTATGAGAAACTAGCTTATCTCCAATTAATGTTGCATTTATATTTGAAATTTTATTTAAAAGATATTTTGAGCATTCCTTGTAGTGGAAGGTTTATTTTAAGGAGGATTTACTTCTAAAGCTTTAAAAAATTTATTATTTTATTGAGTTATTCTAGATAACTCAAAGAAAGAAATGTTAGCTCTATTATTTTTCATATCTTAGACTAAATCATACTCATTGTTTTCCATTTGTATAGCTTTACTTGATAAATAAAAGGCTTTATTTGTGGTTTGTGTCTTCTTAGAAGGGTTTGGTGGATTTAGACTTGAAGGAGTGGTGGAGGTAGAAATTTTTTTATTTACTTCTAGTTTTTGCAATATTAAGTTCATTTTGTTCCTCATATTCATCATCATTAATCAATCCTTGCAATACATCGCACAATACATCAACAAATTTACTAAGTTCTAGTTCAACTTTATTTTCTTCAGTTAGTATATCTACTTCTTCACTACCTTCAAAATATTTAAACATATTTACAAAGGCAGAACATGTATTTTCTGAATGTTTGGCATTATGTGCTCTACATAAGTCATTTGCGCATAGTCTTAAATGTTTATTTCCTTAGTACATGGTTGATTTCATGTGGGAGTAGGATTTCTTCTAAATGGTCTCCATGACCTTTTAGTTGATGACCCCTTTAAGGAGATATTCTTCATATCTTTTATTTCATTGGACATTTTTTTTATTATCTTCTAAAGGCTTTCTAAGTCTACAACTTCTTTCTCTCTCTTATCACAAATTGTTTTACTCGTTGTAGGTTCTTTTTAATATTTATATTGTCTTCTTCTCTTGAACCATTTTTTTCATAGAAGCTATACGTAGAAGTTTCTTTTCAACATTTAAATACTCATAAAAAAAATTTGATAATGTTGTTTGGTTTGCTCTAATTACAATGATTGCAATCGATGGGGGAAGAGCAGTAGTATAAATTTCATTTAACACATCATTATCAGGTCTAGAACTAGCAAGAATTTAATTTAAGAGAAACAAAAACCTCTAATTGAAATCCTTAATGGATTCATTTGAATTCATCCCCATACTCGAAAGTTCTATTACAAAAGATATTAGGGATTTTTCCTCACCAAAGTTTTGAAGGGATTTGGTTTGAAAAGAATCCCAACTAGTAATAGAATTATCTTATAAAGAAAAATACCAAGAAGCAACCTTTCCCTCAAAAGTCTGAGGGAAAATCTTAAAACAACGTCATCATTCTGAACTCCACCAAGCTTTAAAGAAAGAATAAAATTCTTTATATTTTCTTCATGGGATGCAAGTCATTTAGGATTAAATTTAGGAATAAATGTCTCAAGATGCTTAGGATATTCATTCTCTAACTACATTAGCATCTTGTGCAGATAGCCAAGGGGAAGTGGAGAGGTGGTAATGGTAAGACTATTGGTTGAGTGACTTGTTTTGGAGAAGTTTGAACTGAGGTGGCCTGAATAGAAGTGGTTTGAGAAGAAAAAGATGAAGGTGATTCAATGGAAGTGGCTCTAATAGAAATGCTTATTGGTAGCACCGGTTGCATAGACACTACATCAGTGTCCCAATCTATTTTCTCATAAGGAAACAAACGATTTATAACAATAACAATTGAAAATTATGATGCTGGTTACAAATTTATTTGAGATGAGAAAACCAATTTAGGATGTGTCTCCCTTTTAGTCTGGTATTTTTCAAATAAAGTACATAAGGTTGGAGATAAACCTAAATACTTACTTTCATAATGAGTGAATGCTCTAGAAAGTTGTAATTGAGGATTCAGATGATATTGGATAATTTACAGTGGAAGACGATTCAAAGACATGTGATTGTGGAAAAGTAATTTGTGGTTCATCTTGATGAACAAATACGGAAGGGGTACTAAAAACATCCAATATAAAATGAATAAATTTGTCTAAAAATGTATCATCCATGTATATTCAACCCTCCTAGTGCCAATTGTTGACAAGCGGAAAAATTCCAACTAAAACAAGGAGTTACCAACTAATCAAGGTCCTAATTAGGCCCCTATTCATTTGTATTGGCAGTACTCTCCATAACAAAGTCCAGGTTGCCTATGCTATACTAACATAAATAAATGGTAAAAATGAAACTAAGCTAGGAAAAATATATGACATAATACAATGTTTACAATATACTAAAAACAATTTTTATAGTTTCTTTGTGTGTGTAATAAGCTCCAGACATAATTTCAACATCAATGGAAAGAAAATCACCCAAATGCAGTGCTTAGAAAGTAGCACAAATGTTTGAGATAGTGATCTTCAAAACTGATATATGGGTTTAGGCAACCACCAAATAAATTTGGGATCCTAGAAAGAGCCTTTTAGTGATAATGTGTGTGTGTGTGTGTGTGTGTGTTTCACTATATAATTTGATTGGCATGCAATAAACTAATATATTTGTTCAAAAACAAACAACCTATTTCATAAATAAGGTAAACTCAAAAAGCTATCTTTTGTATATATATATATATATATATATATTATATATATATATATATATATATATATATATATTATAATATATATATATATATATATATAGATTATATATATATAGATATATATATATATTATATATATATATATATATGATATAGATATAGATATATATATATATATATATATATATAATATATATATATATAATATATATATATATATATATATATATATATATATATATATAATTAAAAAATTAAAAATATAAATTCCTAACCCTTTAAATAACTCAACATTTCATTATGTTTTTCATTTTATAATAAAGAAAAGAAAGTGTATTCTAACATTCAGTAGGAATTAAATAAAAATAATGAAAACATCAGTGCATTAAATAAATTTCAAAGCATACTATATTCCATGAAAGATATCTTAGATACCTTAATTCCAAGTGATATTCAAAATTTGGACTGTAACTTTTGATTCAAAATACTAATATCATTAAGTACAAATATTTTCGACCCTTACTCCATTGTAAAGGGTTCTATAAATACTAACATCACAAAAATAAAATAATGCTTATTTTTCTACCAATGGAAAAATTGAAAATTTTTCTACATGAAATAAGGAACAAATAAAATATTGTTTAATTGTCTAAATCATCTTGTCCATTGGGAAGACCATTCAATCCTCCTCCATTTTTATTTGTTTGATCTTAGTCATTTATCATTTTAATGGCAGTATTGTCTTTAATGTATCAAGACCATTGAGAGAATCTATAAGGTATATGTGGAAGATGGATAGGCATGAAACTCTTTAAGTTGACCTCACATTGAGATACATGTCTCTCAATATATCTTTTTTCCAGTTATACTTGGGTGAAAATTTAGAAATTAATTTCATTTGTTCGAAGCAAAACTGAAAGAATCTTTAAATATGTTGTGTATCCCAAGTGTTTGTTTCCTTGATTTTCTCACTCTCATATGACCTTTCTTCTTCCACTTGTTGCTGATACATAACTGGTGATAATGATTCTCTAAGAAGTTGAGGGTGCATTTCAAATTATTCAACAATATCTAGTCCTCTATCCCATACACCATCACACCAATTAGTGGATTTTGTAATCCATTCTTTGACAATTTTACAATTTGAATCTCTTTCATCTAATGAATATCTTTCATCTAATGAGGCTTGCATAAGTTTTTTATCCTTTTAAGAAAATATTCCTATGTTTTCAGGATTAAATTGCTTCTCCCAATCTACAACCTTACCAAATTGTCCACTTATCACCTTATCTTCTTCAATCATTAAATCAATCTAATCAGTAAAAGAAACTAATTCTTGATAAAAATTATATTTTTTCCCAACCGTTTAAAAAATTTTAACTGCACTTTCTTTAATTGACAATTCATAATTAATGCTTGATCTTTAAATATATTTATTCTTACAAATGTCTTTTGAACATGGATTAGATTTTATTCAAGGAATTTTACCTATTCTAGGAATGTTGCAGTAATTGCTTGTGGACATTTGATTCCTCTTTCAAGATTTCAATCTCTCTAGTTTGACCTTGCTTCAAAATCTCAATTGGTTGGGAATGCTATTTATTTCATTCTAATATTTTTTTTTGAAATGGTTGATCCAACTCTGCTTCTCCAAACTGTGATTTTTCTCCAATTGTTTCATTGCCAAAGTAAATCCTTCTCTAAGAACAATGGCATGGGATTTCCATTGCTTTTCACTAAGGATCCTATTCTTTCCTAATTTAGTTTCCAATTATTTTATTATTTTATATTTATGTCAAATTTTTTAGATAACTCTTCTATGGTGCTATGATTGTAAGTAAAAATATCCCCTAGGGATGAGACTACTAATATTGCTTTATCTTTTGGCCCACCTATTGCTTGCCAACATAACTCTCAAGATGTCTCCATAGAATCATTTTTTCTCTTTTTAGATCTTTTAACAATTGGTTTTGTTTTCAAATTATATAAATATTCTCTTAATGATGCAACAATTTCTACTATTGGCTTCACTTCTGAAACTTGTTTAAAAATAGAAGAATAGAATTGAATGTTTGTTGAAATAGGAGTAATTGTTACCCCTAGAGTGAAATTATTTGTTTCCTATATATATGAAATAGGAGTCTGCAAGTTTCTTGAACTGGTTCTTCTGGGATATATTGAGAAGTTGTTGTTGATTCAAGTATGGTAATTTATTGACGAGAAATAATTTCAGTTTCTTGAGTCGAAAGCTCCAGATTCTTCTTAGTTTCCTTACTAATTTGTAAAAGCTTTTCCTAGATAGTTTCCTGGGCTTGAATTAACTCTTTTAACTTGTTTTTTATTAGAAGGATCGGTCATCATTTCATGCACAAACTGATTTACTTGTTTAAGAGATTCAATATCTATTATTACTTTCTTAATAGTAATGTCTACCACCTATTCTTGAGTCATTAATTGTTCTATTCCTTGCAGATTTTCTAACATTTTGCTTCACATGAATTCTATTTTTTTTCTCTTGGGGCTTGATTGAGTGTGAGTTTGATTCATCATAGATTGTGATAAAGGTGATTTTGATACATAATTTCCATTAACACATTATAAATTGAACTTCAAATTATGTAATTATATCTATAAAGGATAAGCTTATTCCTTCCAAGATTTGCAATCTTGCATGAGGAATGCCACAAATTGTTCTTCTTTGCCTATGATAATAATCATAAGTATATTTCCTAAACTTTATCAAATTTAGTTTTTATTCCATACCAATAAAGCGAGCCTTTGAGATAACATAATCAAAATTATCATAATTTACAAAAAATTAGTCAAAAGGGGATTGTTGATGAACATAAGTTTCTGACTACTTGAATAATTGCAAATGGCTGAGAACAACATTATTGGGATCATATCTGGATTCCAGAGGAGAATGCAACCAAACTTCATGTAAACCATTTGCCTTTGCCACAACATGTCCTTTGTATTTTAACAACATTTGACCAAGTTTAATAGGAAAATTGTGCCATAGCTTCCTTTGAGATTTGAGCAAAAATCTAGTAATTCCATTCGTTGTTGTTTGATTTACAATTTCCCTTACAAAAAGTCTATCTAGAATATACCGGGGAAGGACATGTGGTCCTACTTCACTAGCATAGATTCTGATATAGGAAAAAAAATTCAATAAACCAGTCTCTAATTTGATCCAATGCAAATTGAACCTCTTTATTAACCCTTGGTGGTGTTTTACCAAACAAGAATTCATAAAAATCAAGAACAATGTTGTCACAAATATCATAAAGATGATATTTATACTTACTTTCCCTTTCCTCTTCAATGGAAGAGGAATGGCTACAATCATTATATCTAGTACAAGATATAATGACATGAAAATACATATCCAAACCCTAGAGGGGTAGCTTAAGAGAATTTGATGGCTTCAGTTAGGTTGGGATAGAATATATATCTAATTAAACCTCTTGGAATCTTTCAGAATGTCATAAATAAGTGGAACCACTCCAGTTTACAATGCTTAAGGTTTGGATCACTATACAGCCTCAAAAGAATTTTTATTATGAATGTTTGATGGTTTTTGAAATGCCCTATTGGATAGGATTTTACCACTTAATTTTGAAAACCTCAAAATCCTCCAACCATTTTTTAATATAAGCAGCATAGTCCGTATTATGTTTTCTAAATACATTGTTCATAAAACTAGTAAAAAAAATTGTATTAAAGAAAACATCAAGAGAATTAAGTTTGTAGATAGACTATATAATTTCAGATCTCTAGGAAGTAATAACATTTCTCTTATGATCAGCAATAGAATAAGTCCAAATATGGGCATTTGAGATTATCCAACTTACCATGTCATAGTATGGAAACATGGTTGGCCTGGTTGCAATTTTATGCAGCATTGTCCTTTTCATTGCTTCATATTTCATAATGTTTGGGGATGATTTCTCATTAGGAAATTTTGGGTCTTTCCACCCACCATATTCAAAGAATCCATAAATCCCTTCCCAAGTGCCAGAATTTTCATTTTGAACTTTGAAGATAATATATGAGAAAAAAGAGGAATTGGGATTTTTCTCTTATGATATTTGAAACTTTGTCATTTTCATCTTCATTTTAACAATTTCAATTGCATGTTTTGAAGATTAGGTTTTCCTTTCTTCCCCATTTTAACCTACAAATAACAAAGAAAAATTGAGAAGATCTACAACATGAAAATGAAAAGATGAATTCAAAATAAGATAGGTAATCACTAACCCATCGAAATTAAATTTTTGAATAAAAGAGTGGTTTTCTCTAGATTTTGAAGCACAAAAATGACAGTGGACAACTAGGAGGTTAAAATTTATTTTATTGCACAGTGATTTGGATGTGTTTAGAGAGAGAGTTGTAGAGAGGGGTGTGGGTTGTTTTAGAATGTAATTGTTGAAATTAAGGTCAGATGCCAAATGGATTTTATTTTCATTTGGAAACTAAAATTTTACAAAGAGAAGAAGCATTTTACATTATTTGATTCATGAAAAGTATATAAAAAAAACAGGAAACCGAGGGGCCTTCAAATGAGTTTCTTGTTACAAAAACATTTGATAGCTACAAATTGAATATTTTATTTAAAATGGAAAATAATAAATAAAATATAAAACAAGGTTAATGACAATTGGGACCAAATTTATTATAGAAACATCCATATTTGTGTGTATTTTGGATTCAAGACTCAATTTGGAATTTGTTTTGTAAAAATATATCTTGAACGTTGAGTACTAGTGATTGAGAAAATTGGTAAAAATCACAAAAGTTTTTATGTAACCCGAATGTTCGGCTCTTCAAGAATTTCAGGACATCAAGTGAAATTAAAACATAAACTCATACAAAGGCCGGAATTAAAGAAATTTTATTTTTAAGATGAATTTTCTATTATATTTTATTTTATATTTTTCAAATAATTCACAAGAAAAACAAATATGGTTTATTTATAGTGAAAATTTGAAATAATAGGAAAAATGAAAAAAATTAAGGGTCCTCATTTTATTGTAAATAATGTGGGAGGGATGTTGTAGGCCTAAAAACACTACTATAGTGTTTTATCGTCTTGAATTGATTCATGTTCTTGATTTGGCAATGGATTTGATTGCTTGTATTTGTTGTCATTAGTATATTCCTCGATGTTTGTGTCTGAGTGTTGCTGCTTGTTATGCTAGTTAGAAATTTTCCCTTCCTTTTTATTACTTTATTTAGTTTAGGTCAACTCTCTATTGTTGTGCTCCTTTGACTTATCATTTTCATTCTATGCATTTGAATAACGCTTGTCCAATAATGTATGCTTAGATGACTACGCTAACTTGTTCTCTGAACTTGAAGAAATTTCCCAAGTGTTTTGTTTTGACTTTACTATAGCTGAATATTTATTTAGATCAATCTTAATTAGAATCTTGCAAATTTTCTTTATTTGTGGCTTCTTTGCAATTCTTTTTGATGGTTTAGCTAACTGGGTTAGGTTTCGTTTGTTAGTGCTTAGAGATAAAGTCCTAATAGTAATTCTCTCTTACTACTCCTCTATTCTCTATTTATTTTCTCTCTTAGCCTCTGCATTTTTCTTAACGACAATTTTTGTTTTTGATGCTTCAACAATTCTCTCTTTGGATTGAGAAATTTCCTCAACATATGCTAGTTTGACACTCAACCCAAGGACATGGTTTGTCATATCCAACTCTCATAGAGTGACCTTGCCCTTTCCTTCTGTGTCATGAAGCACCTATTGGGTGATTTCATCCATCACTTTCTTAATTTTGGAGATCCTCAAGGTCAATACCTTGAAATTTGGAGGACCTTGTGTAGATGGGGATCTTCTTCACAACTTCCTTCACATGATTCAATTAGTTTTGCCTCTTCCCATTTTGTTAAATATTAAACCATTGTCATTATGTATTTTCTCTTTTCCATTTGGCCCTTTGAGGGAATAACCTAAAAAGTCGCTAGCCAAAATGTCAAATGGAAAGCAAGGGTTTATCAAGTTCAAGGGAGTTTCATCCTTCCATAGCGAATGAACCATCCGTTGACAGATCACATTTCTTTATTTTTGTCTAACAATCATCGTGTAAATTCAGATGCCAAAAGAAAACATGGAGGATATTTAATTTTGTCATGTCAACTTAATAATGGCCACCCACATGACCAACATGTGATTCATCCATTATTCCTTCTCCTTGTGCATAAAAGCACATCTCCTTAGTATCTTATTCAATCCCATTTTGTACAAATATCTATTCATTAGTGTAAATGGAGAAACCTTCATTGCTAGTATTTTTTCCTTCTTTTATGGAAGATCATCAATTTCCCTCCCCTCTTATAAGAATTGCATTATGTCTACTAACCCCATAGGGGTTTCCTTGACTTGAAAAATGTGAGCGTGAGGTAGTTCATCTTCTATCCATATTAGGTCTTCACTTGTATCGAGTCAAGAAGGGTGGCATTAGGGAAATTTTAAGGTCTAAAATGAGCCTCCTAAGAAAACTGTACAAACAAAATAAACTTTATAGGAACCAATAAGATTCAAGATGATGATGTCAACCGTGGGGGGTGATTCACCATTTTTGGAGTAAAAAAATAAAAAGATTAGAAAATAATAAAATAATAAAACTACTTTTTCAACTTGTATTTTCAACTTATCTCCCTAAGGCTTTACTCAAAGTTCAAGTAGGAGTACTCATTGGATGCAAAATTTAATTCCTCATCCAAGGAGTACCCATGTTGCATACTTTTGATGGATCTTACTACATGAAAAATGAGAAATGCATGAAAAATGGTGAATGCAAACATGTTTTTCATGTATTTCTCATTTTTCATGCAGCAGAGTCCATCAAAAGTATGCGACATGGGTACTCCTTGGATGAGGAATCAAACTATGCATCCAATGAGTGTTTCTGCTCAAAATTTGAGTAAACCCATAGGGAGATAAGTTGAAAATATGAGTTGAGAAAATAATTTTTTCTTTTTCCCTTTAAAATTTGATGATGTAATCTAATCTTAGTTTATTATTTCCACTATTATTTTATAATTTCCTAAGGAGGCCCATTTTAGACCTCAAAAATCCCCTAATTCCGGCTCTAACATTATTTTTCCTTGGTCAAACTACTATATCAAATTTGAATTCTTGAAACAATGGTAACCATAAGTTAACTCTTCCTTTGATGCACTAGCGTATTTACTAAGTATTTTATTACATGATGGTTGATAAACAATGTGAATGTATTAGCCAACAAGTAATCATAGAAACTTATATAAAATAAATATCATTGACAAACCACTGACAAACCTTCTCTTTCTTTTGTCTAATAATTTTGTTCATCCTTATTTAATTTTTGACTAGCATATACATTCAGACAATCAATGGTGCCATCATTTGGTTGAACCAACACTACTCCAATTTTGACATTTGACGCATTGACATGGATGTGAAATTTATTTTCCTAATTGGGAAACCTCAATGTAGGTGCCTCAACTAATTTTATTTTAATAACTAAAAATATGCATTGCACTCTTCACTTCATACAAAATAAACATCCTTTTTTTATTTTGGCGATTGGAAAAATAATATCTTGATAATTTCAAATGAAATTCCTGTAATATTTAGTCTACCCCAAGGTTATTTTGATCCATCTTTTTATTTACTAGGGATTTCAAATCAAGGATGACTTTTTTTTTGGCCATGCCTATCTTTACTTTGTCTTTGCATACAACATGCCCCAATAATATTCCAATAGGTGTTGCAAATATACACGTTTTATATTGAGGGAAAGGTGGATTTGTCGACACCTTTTGAGCATCATCCTTAACCATTGTATATGTTCTTTGAGAATATTGTAAATAGTAAAATCATCGAATTATACTACAATCACTTTATAGATATATTCTTAAAGCGCATTCACAACAATTCTTGAAAATAAAATTGGTGCATTTTTTAGACCAAATGGAATCAATCTATATGCAAAGGAGCCAAACCCTATGCAAATGCTGTCTTCATTAAATCCTCTTCATCAATAAGAACTTGGTTATATCCTGAAACTTGATCAATGAATAAAATAAAACTCATGTTCTACCACTATTATTTATCATATCAATGAAAGTAGTCGAGAATGATCTGTTATTGTCAGTTTATTCAAGCCTTGAAAGTCGTCACAAATTCTCATATTTTTCGGGTCATGCTTCTTCGGTTGGATGGCCATGACTTCCCATTCATATTTTTTAATCAAGTATATGGTGTTGGTGGCTATCATCCCCTCCATTTCCTTCTATAGAATGGGGTTATACTTGTGCACCAATTTATAAGGATGTTTCTTTTTACATTTGGCATAGGGATGAGGTCAATTTTCATCATCCCCATCTCCTTTACAAGTCCTTTGAAATATTTATAGTCCCGGGAAAAATTCATATTGGTATTCATGTAGTAATTTGATTATTTTTGTAGCTTGCTTTTCCAACTGATAGTTGTATACACGAGACATTTTTGGTTGGTCATCTATTGAGGTGTCAAATTCTTGTCTTCAATATAGCATCCATCGATTATGATAGTTTGGATTCATCAAATGTCCTTTAACCTTCTATGATTTCATTGTAGTAGGAGGAAAACCTGGCTTCTCAATGTTTTCTTTACTTTCTTCATTGTATATTCACATGATTGTTTTTATTTTCTTTCTCACTTATGAGTGACCCCTTGTGGTGCAGGTAAATTCTTAGTACACACACAAACAATTCCTCTAGCCTAACAGAGCAGGTCTAGCTACAAACAAACAATCTATGGAAAATCTCCTTATGCTAGAATCAATTAAGAGGGCCTACCTCTTAAAACGCTATTCCTCTTGGTGATTATCCTGCTTCCTCACTCAAGATATCTTTCGGTTCCTTCCTTTGAATACCTGAAACAAGAAAACAAACAACAACAACAAACATGAAAGCATACAATATTGTATTCAACCTACTTAACAGGTCAAGGAACATTAAGCTATAAATATGTAAAATAACACTTCATGTAGGGAATCAATCAATAGTTGTATTCATGTAAATCAGAAATAGATTACAACCAATGCCATGACGTTGTTGGTCTCCTCCAATATATCCGAGTTCCCACACTTCTGCTAGCATCTCATGGATAGCCCCAACAATGGAAGTTTTAAGGTATCTTCACTCTATTCTCAAACCAAACCAAAACACACTATTCTCCCTCAAACATACACAAGAAAGCTACAAGCTATAGATGACTTGTTGATCATTCAAACTCACTCCAAAACTAGTTTAGCTTGGGAAAAGAGAGGTTTATATAGCTTGGATGGATGGGAGATGGTTCCTCTCATCATGGGAGAATGCCTTATCTCTTGATTTTGTTCCATCCTAATAGGGGAAAGGAGCCCAAACTGACTTCTTTAGCTCCATCCAACCCAACCATCTACCATAATTCTGTTACGAAGCTTCTAGAGTTGGGAGCATCGGCTCCATATTTAAAAAACTTGCCAAAAGAGGATCAGCGCAACTAGAAAAGGCCTCACTCACTCCGTACGGCGCTAATGCTAGTTTTAATATCTACAAATTGGCACGAGGAAACTGGTCGGTAGCTTCGGTCTTGTAAACTGGGATAAAAGGAAGATTCTTGGGAAATGATGTAAAGGGAAAGTATTCTATTCATGAAGAGGGACACACTAGGAATTTCTTCATGATGGGAAAGCATGTAGGGTTCACTGTAAAGGTCCTCTAGGATTTTGGATGGGAAGTACAGGGCCAGTGAAAAAATGTTGTGTAACAGATGCCCCCTAAAGCATGAAGGTCAAGCTAGAGTGAGGGGTGAAATGTTTTATAAGTGGATGTGGGGAACCGGAGTTCGTCATCGAAAAACCTGCAAGCAAGCATATATACATATACATCACTAAAAACTCTGACAAATGATACATGAATCATAGTATGGACGTAGCCATCCAAAGAATGATCATGTAAATGGATCCAAGGTATGGGCATAGCCATCCAATAGAAAGGATCATAACGGAACTAAGGTATGGTCGCAGCCATCCAATAATGAGAATGATCACATATAACAACTCATGATATGGCCATAGCCATCCATCTAAAAGAGACATGTATATCAACATGATCATGTCGCATCGCCTCATAACCTGGACTCGTGTAATCTAAGCCTGGGGTCTTGCGCTCAAAACGACCCAATCAAAGTACAAATCCTAACATGTGAATGAATGTGTTTAAGTTGAACATGCTATAAAGTCGCTTGATTATCAACCAATGATGTGAATTGTTAACAAGCATGAGAGAAACCACCAATAATAACAATGGCTCTCAAGGTACCAACAACAAAGTTCACATAATGTGAATAAAGGAACTGAATTTGAACACCCGTGAAATCACCCGATCGAAATCCATTGATGTGAACTTGTCGTCAAGTGCGAAGAAATTTCCATTAGGACATGCAATCTCTAAGGTACTAGAAGGGATTCCCTCGGCCAACTTCCTGGATAATGAGCTGAATTCGATAGGCCCCAATAATGGAAGTTTTAAGGCCTTTTCCCTCTAGTCTCAAACTAAACCAAAACACACTATTCTCCCTCAAACATACACAAGAAAGCTACAAGATATAGATGAATTTTTTATCATTCAAACCCACTCCAAAACTAGTTTAGCTTGGGAAAAGAGAGGTTTATATAGCTTGGATGAATGGGAGATGGTTCCTCTCATCATGGGATAAGGCCTTATCTCTTTAGTTTGTTCCATCCTAATAGGAGAAAGGAGCCCAAACTGTTAGGCCCCTATAATACTTTTGATTCCCCCATTACTATTGTCATTGTATCCCTTATTATTATTATTGTGCCCCTATTGTTCCCATATTTCTATTAGTATGCCCCATAGAAACCCACTATTGTTATTTTTGTGCCCTTATGTTATTACTGTTATGTTGGCTTGATTATATTGTGACCCCTTAGACTCTTATATATATATAAGGGAGATTTAATCATTTGTATCATCCAAGAATTGTTCATTTGTGTAATGTAAAGGAGGTTTCCCCCTCGAAGAGGCTGAATTCTAAGGTGTTGATCTATCTTTTCTATCTTTTTGTGCTCTGGTTTCCTAACATTTGCTATCAGAGCTTTGGATTCTAGGGTTTCACTACTCCAAATAGGTCATCGTGGTATATTTGCTATAATTTGTTTTCTGCAACGTTTCAGAAGCTACAACAAAAATCCATTTGAGCCGAAATCATTCTGAACTTTAGGTCTAAATTTCAGAGCTTGTCTCACTATATTTGTGGAGATATGATCTGTGGATGTTAGGGTTTTTGCATACTCCCGAATTACATTCCAAATAGGTGACCTGGGGAAAATCATCATAAATTTTGTTTTGAGCATCATATTGAAATTTAGTAAGCAGTTTTAGAAAGAGGACGTCTTGTAGTTTTCTGTGAATCAATTTCAGGTGCTAAGGTCGAAACAGTTACACGTGGCATGTCATACAAGTTCGCTCTATTGAACTAGTCTATAATCAGGTCACTGTGGGAGATTTAGCATAACTCTTCCTTGGAGAATCAAATATTGATCAAACTTGCGGGTTAGAAATAGGACACAAAGGGCTACCGTAGGACTAGATTTCAGATATTCCAGATCCACAGTTACAGAGATACAATAGATTCAATATCGAGCTCTTACAAAGTGAAAAAAAGGTGTGTAGTTTTTTTAAAATTTTGCATAAGATTGGTTTGAAAAAATAGTTTGAAGGAATTCAAAGGGAATAGTGAAGAATTATTAGCATTAATTAATGCCCCAAAGAAAGAAAATGGAAACATCTAGTAAGCAACCTGAAAGCTCTAGCATGACTCGTGAAGAAGAGGAAGAAATGCAACGTGATATATCAAAATTACAAGACCAAGTACAACAAATTTCACTCTCACTAAAGGTAAATGAAGCCAAGATAAATGGCGTGGAAGCTAATATGAATGGAATGCAAGTTAATATGGATGGCGTGGAAGCTAAGATGTATGGTTTAAAGAAAGGCGTAGAAGCTAACATGAATGGGGTGTATGAAAAGATGGAAGAATTGAGGATGAATTTGAATAAGTTGCTACAAGAAATGGTCACTAATGGTGAAAGGGTAGTAAAGGAAACTCATCATGAAAACAAACTAAATGTTAATCATGATTCATAGACTCTAATGTTGGATTGAAGACTCACCATGTTCCAAAAATCGATATGAGGAAGTTTGATGGCAAGGATCCCAGAACATGGATACTATAGATGGAGCAATTTTTCGATCTCCATAATGTGCAAAACACATAAAAAGGTACGTATTGCAACTTTATATTTGGAACCAAATCAGTTTTTATGGTATCGATGGCTTTTCTCTCGTAAAAAAATTTTCACTTGGGCAATTTTTACTGAAGAAATGATAGCACATTATGAGGATACCAAAAGCAACACTTTTTTTAGCCAATTGATAAATCTCAAACAAAAGGGTTCAATGATGGAGCACATTGAGGACTTCCAAAAATTGAACATAAGGGTAAAAGATATTCCAGAGAAGGATAGGATTGATGTGTTCATATGGACTTTAAAGGATAATATCCAACATGAGGTTCATCTTTGGGAACCTAATTCATTCGAGAAGGCATTCAGGTTAGCAAGAAAAATGGAAAGCAAAATTATGGCAACGAGGAAGCCTACCACTCGCAACTATAAAGATGGAAGTGTTGTTGCCCATAGCCTTCCACAACCTACAAGGTTGACACCACAACAATTGGAATAAAAAAGAGCAAAAGGGCTTTGTTACAGTTGTGA
>APFE031592723.1:73163-106951 GCA_000404065.3 Pinus taeda | reverse complement strand
GGGATAAGTTCCTCTTTCATAGGGATGCATGAACCATCTGGAGGCACTCAATACACGTCAAACAATCTTCTAGAATGCTCTAGAAATGACCACAAGTAACTTTTTTAAGTTGAAACTCGTGCCTTTTGACCTTTACAGGGGTACGCACCCAACCCTTGACATACAGAGTGTACAAGTATGCAGGTATAATGAACTTGGAGTGCGTACATTTAGGTAAGGTAGAGAGAACCTGCATACCCAGAGATAAACATGCTTTTTAAAGACTTTCTCTCTTTCTTGAATTTTGACATGGAGAGCAGAGGTATAAGGCTTGCCAAGGAGGATAATATGACTGTTGATGGATCCATACTAACTGCAGATAGTCATGGTGACAAATTTCAGTGTAACACTTTCGCTTATCTGCCCCTTGCATTAATTGTTCTTCTACAGTTCCTTGGCGCTCTCCCATCTCTACTTCGGCTTCTTTGGTCTGGCTGGTATTTTTACCTGAGGTTTTGGATATGATTTCCATTGGGAAGTTTTCAGTAACCCCTTCTTCCTGTTTTCCTTCTACTGTGTCCTCTTCCTCATCTTGAAGGACCTGAAATTTGTTCTGATTTTCAATAGGAATGTTCTTTCCTTTTGGTTGCCCTCTTTGTCCCTCAATACACGGTTCTTTTCTTCTTTGGACTTCCTTAAAACCCCTCTCTCCTGCCTCGAGTCCTTTTTTTTTTCTTCTCTCTTCTTCCATAATTCTTGTGGCCTCTCCCTCTCTGTTTTGTGGGCATTCCCTAAATAGATGTCCGTACTCATGACATCTACGACATCTGAAGGGAATATGCTCATAATCTATTGGTTGTTGCCAGATTTCATCATGGTATTCCACTTCTACAAATTCTGGTAGGGGTTCTGCTATATTCATATATACGTAGATCCTTGCATAGGATGTGAATTTTCCCCTTTTAGTCATTTCTGCTATGAAAAAATCCCATATCGAGTTTCCAATTCCTTCCAGAATCTGAGGGTGACAGAATTCCGTTGGTAACCCAAACAGCCTTACCCATATGGGTGCTGCCAGTAGTTTTTCTACTTCTGGGCTGTATCTCTCTTCCCAGTTTCTGATAAATAAACCCGCATTATTCATGAAGTAAGGTCCTTCCTCAAATATTCTCTCCTTATCTTCGAGGTTTGCAAAAATGACTGTAAAAAAACCCTTGGCTCCCAATTTCAGGTCAACATGTCCTTTTGGTTTCCATCTTAATTGAATCCATTTTAGCAGATCCTTTTCAGAGGGCCAAAATCCTATAAACTTACAGATCAGTGCGTGATCTTTCATATAGCAGCGATAATCCTCCAGTTTATTGTTTGGGATAGCGTACCTTAGTCTTTTTTGTGCCCTAGGTAGGCATCTGCTCCCCATTCTAGCTTGTCATCGGCTACCCAGGACTGGTATGTCTTTGTCATTGTCCGGCTGTGATTCTATCTGCCCCCCTCCACTGGTTTCTCCTGCTACAAAATTTTCGAAGGAGGGGATCTCTCCCCTCCCTTGATTCCTCTCCATGGCTTCCTTCAGTCCCGTCTAGTTTTTTACTCCTCTCTGCTTGTCTGTCGTTACTGATTAGCTCTCCACGCGACTGATTAGGGCCTCCCTTCCCTTCTCAGACCTTTGTTCCTCCCGATCCCCGTGCTGTTGCGCCGTCGTCCCGAAAACCCTAAACTTTCTTGCCTCTTTGTTCCGCTCTGCATCCGCTCCCCGAAAGCTCCAACCAATCGTACTAAACTTTCTAATTTATAAAATATCTTTGCATTTTTTTAAGTTTCTTTGCATGAAATTTCATATATAAAAGTTTGATATAAGTTCACTAGTACATAATCTATAATAAATATTATTTCATAAAAATAAACAACATGATGATAACCATCTAACAAACATAAACATCATTTAAGATACACATTCAAATTCACCACCATCATCTAATTATATATGCCTCTAGCACATATAAATGCCATTAGCTAGCACACAAATCTAATATTCTAACATGGCATCATCATTGTGATCACATATAACAGTACACAAACATTGTAATCTAACATCATCACCACATACATCCTCAAATTAGTATATATCACATGTAAAATAAAAACTATCAAATAGAAGTCTATCTACAAGGACATTAAATGAACATATCTAACATGACCTGACAATATACACGTCAACGCCAACATAAAAATAAATTACATAAACATGAACAAAAAGAATGCACCATATATATATACACAAAAAGTCAAATAACTCGAAGAAACTACCTGATACAACAGATGTAGTAGTGTCATCCTGGTCTACAGCAGAAGGAAATGGATGGTCAACTACTACCTCCATGTCTATCGAACTCTGATGTGGAGGAGGAGATGGTTGGTCTACACGAGAAGATGATCGATGGTAAAGTATTTCCTCAACATCTATTGAACTCTGAGGTGGAGCAGGAGGTGGTTGGTCCACTGTGTCAGGAGAAACATAAGGCACACCTTTAACTCTGACATCTCAACATTAGGCGACTAAGGAGGAGGTGTACTACCAAAAGGATCTCTGAACCCCTGACCATGATTCAATGGGGTATTACTATGAAAGGAATCTTGACCACCACCGTCATCATCATTATCATGATCTCCACTTATCATCATGATCATGATCACCACCCTCATGATCATGATCACCACTCATATGAAGTATCTGTTGTTGCATACCCTACATCCCTCATCGCTACCAGTAGCCTACTAGCTCCGATCATATGACATGTAAGAGATCACATCTCATGTAGAAAACCTTGCCAGATATCCATGAACCTTAGATCTATGATGATATTTGGATCCCCCGTAGGGAAGACTCCCTCTTCAACCAAAACGTTCTGCACTGTATCACAGTATTCCATCTGAAATTGTAGGTCATCCCTATTGCCCCCTAATGATGTGCCTCACCCTCTTTCTCCTTACGTATCTCTTCATCTCCTCCATCTAGTGGGAGAGGAGGCATGTGCTCATCAAATGTGTCGATGTCTACAAAATATATAGTATGCAACAATAATTTTACAATTTAATTAAACATGTTAAATAACATGCTAGAATACATTTTATTCTAATTAATTAAGAAAATAAAATGAAACTAGATTAATTTAAAGAAAGAAATAATTTTATCTCTATGATCTGGAGGCTCACCCGATGTGAAGAGGATGTTGGGACACTGTCTCTAATCAATCCTCGTGTACAAAAATGGCAATAAGATAAATGCATGGTCAAACTCACTGGCTAGTAGCACTAATGCCTAGGCACAAATCCTTGTCTAAAACTCCAAAAAACCCCTCTTGGGGCATCATCTAGACCCACATGCATATATGAACCACAGTGATTAGCCGAGAGGGGTGATGGTCAAATCTAGGCCTTGTCTTTGGAAACCTCTCAAAAATAGACAAAAAGGATTTAAAAGTGAAAGGGAAGCCTCTCCTCCCATATATCATCACATGACATATATCTAAAGAAATACAAAACTTCCTAAAAAAATGGCATACCATCTAACACAACATGGCACTTGAATCAAAGAATCAACACAAAACAAAAGAGGGAAACGAATTCACTTCCCATCACTACTAAATTTTTCAATAGTGGTCACTAATAACAAGAGGGGCCTAATCGCCTGTGCAGGAAAAGAAGAAATTTGTAGCTGTCCACCATGCACTTGAAAATTTGTTGGACATACTACATGGGGCCCAACATATCTTTGAGAGTAGGAAATCTTACCCTATACTAAAACCCCATGGTAGAAATCAAGGAACTAGCTAAAATCCTCTCCTCTCCTAGATAGGCTAGTGATAAATTATATATCCTCCTCAGAGGGCCTATACCATGCTCTGGGAATGACATGGAAACCCTGCCCTTAGACCAACAAGACAGATCAGATGCACCAATAAGACAGACTGTGCCTCTAGGGATGTAGCCTCCTCATATTAATTTAGGAGGATTACATTCCTTAAGATCACTTGGGTCACTACAATAATAGGGTGAGATTATAAATCCCTCTCCCTCTTCCTAGCCTCCCATGGTCAGACCATATTGTATTGGTCCACCATTTTCTCCTGCTCCTGCTCCTACTCCCTCTGTTGATTTTTATGCTACTTGATTGACATATAAAATACATCATCCTCATTCATAAAATAAAGTTCTTTTTATTAAATGCAAAATGTATTTATGGATATGGAAACATAAATTTTAATTAAAAGAGAAAAAATCATCGGTGTTAAAAAAAGCAGTACTGCAGCGGCTTTGGTGCACTCTTAAACACAATTGCGCCAACATTGATGCACATATATGTATTACACATGGTTTTTGGTTCACTTATTTAAATTTTAATTATGGGGTGTCACACTTATGCACTGGTGCGCATGTATAACCTTTTCGCACCGGTACAAAACATTCAGGTTATCAAACATGTCGAGCTATAGTTATATTTTTAAATATTATTTTTGTAGTCCATTTAGTAGATAGAAACACATCTGGCATAACCTAACAATTATATGCACAAACATACAATTTATAGCTTTCGTGGTACATTTTCATTTACAAAATGCACCACAATAATAACGGTGCATTATATTTATGCACCAAACTGTAGTGCACCCTTTAAATTTACCGGGTGCACCACTATTGGTATGATCCGAACATATTGAGCACACCATGCAAGATTCTTTAAAAAAAAAAGGGAATTTCTAAGCTAATTTGCAATTATTATCTACTAAAAAATTAAATTACAAAGAAACATAGACATTACCTATACATTTTCTTGTATGGGAGGCATTGTTGAGGAATAATTGAGAAAAAAATTCACCATGGTTTGAAATTTTTGGAAAGTTAGGCACTGAGCATGGTATAGAAGCATGGTGAGCAAGAGCAACATCGACATCAGGGCGCTTGCACGAGGCAATGGTGGCATCAACGCTTAAGATATCTCCATCACTGTAGATGGTAGAAATGAAATTTACAGTTGGGAGGTTCTTTTTATTTAACCCTCCTCTGATGCGTTACTATAATCGTACCAATGTGGAAGATATCCATGTGCACTACTTTTTTTTTAATTAAAAAATCTATAGTGGTGCTTTTGTTAAGACTCGCTAGGGCAATTTAATATATTTACAACACTAGTGCATCGTTGGAAAATAACACCGCATTCTTTTGAAATTTAAAAACTATAGCGGTGCTCATTTTTCCTATGCACTAGGGTGTTCTACTACATGAAGGGCACTAGTACTATCGGTGTCTATAGAACTCACAATTTTTACAATTTAACTTTTTTTTGGTGCTATCAATTGTTCAAGCATCGGTGCATTGTGTTATTTAGCACACCATGTTTTTCTATTTTATAAAATTAAATTTTCCATGATGCACCATGTTTTATGCGGCACCAGTGCTTGTATGGATATTAAAGCACCATTATGTTTCTATATTGTAGATGTACCACACAAAAAATATCCTCTAAAACATCCGCTTGCCCACCTACACTAGTGAGCTCCAGTACAAACATATGTTTTGGGCTATTTTTATAGGGGCTTCTACAAAAACCTCCACTAGAAGGTGTTAGTGTCTATCGGTCTTGTCAGTCACTAGTGATCCACTATGCTCTTAAAACGTTTTTTGTTAGGGTCATAGGTCAAAATTTTATGTTTTAGTAAGTCTTTAAATAAAAATTTGGTCATTGGTTAGGTCACTTAGGTTATTACTACTCCTTTCACCTCCATGGTCAATGGACATCATCATGGTTAGGTCATTCATTGTTTAAAGAGTACCATAATCATCATCGTCATCATTTAGCTCATATTTCCATCTTGCGTCATCATTAGGTTACAAGGCTAAAATCATGAAAAATTTTCATTTCACCATAAAATCATCATTACATAAGGTTTCTTCTTCAATTTAATGTCCAAACAATCATTTTCAAGTAAGTAGGTCATATTATACCTTGTTTCACTTTAGTTCATGCTTGGAAGGACCAATTCCCTCTTCTAGGGTTTTGGTTGCATTTGCTTGATTTCATAATCTCATTGATAAATTGCTGAGAAAATCCTTAATTTTATAGCTCACTCATATTCCCACACCTGTTATACACCTTCCTAATCTCTTCCCCTCATTCTTATTCCTCAATTTCATCATGTTCCCACAAACCCTAGCCTAGACTTCACCTTCCTAGGCTAGGACTATGTTTTGCCATTTTGGACCCCTTCCCCTCACTTATTTCCTAAAATTCCACCTCCCTACACTGCCTAATATTTATCCCTAACACTGTTAATTTTCCCAAGAGTTTAGACACCTTCAAAACCCTTCATCTCCCTCCATTCCTAAAACTACCACAAAATGTTGGCATTATGATACCTGTGTTGTACTTGATGGCAACTCACTTGTATATGTTAACTAGATGAATCTACGTAACTAGATGAATCTACAAGGGACATATCAGCAGCGACAGAATGCATGGCAGTTGTGTTTACAGATGTGACAAAATGCAGGGTAATTCAAAAGAATCATTGCAGAAGTAATATGGAAAATCACATTATAACAAGTCTATTCATAGGGAACAAAGTAATGATACAAAAGAATAGGGTGAAGGAACAAAGGACTATAGATCAGAATTAATAAATTGAAGAAAGAGAATGGTTTAAGAATTATACCCTAGTTCACCTTGTCCAAATAGTATATAAATGTAGGCTTATGGAACAGAAGAAGTTTATACATGTGCATGCACTTTCACAGAAGGAAAAGTGCGTATGGGATGGAAAATCAAGGTTTTTGTATGAGGTATTGGTTCGAGGTTTTGGTCCAAGGAATTCAGTCAGAGGTATTTGGTCAGAGGTATTGGTCTGAATTTTTTCCCTAAGGTTTTCGTCCAAGGTGTTGGTCCGAGGTATTTGGTCCAATGCATTCGTCTGAGGTATTTATTCCAAGGTATTGATCTGAGGTTTTGGTTCGAGGTTTTGGTCCAAGGTATTGGTCTAATGTATTTGGTCCAAGGTATTGGTCTGAGGTATTTGGTCCGAGGTATTGGTCTAAGTTATTTGGTTTGAGGTATTGGCCCTAATTGGTTTTGGTCCAAGGTATTGAGAAATATCTAAAACTATATAAGGAGGAGAAGATCAAAGGGATAAGGGAAAAAGTAATGAATATCTTATGAACTGTTAAAAATAAAATATGAATCTTATGGGTTTCTGATGCTTTTCTTGATCTAGAATAAATATGCACCTAAGCGTTTGATGATGGATGAGATCTAATGATGGATTAGGATCATAATGACTTATCATTATGTGATCTGATAATGGATGGGCTAGATCTAATTGCTAACACATGTTTTATCCCTTATATGTGATGATCTGGGTATGTCTGAAGTCAGGAGTTACAGCAAAGTTATAAGTAAGTATTTGCAGATCTATATGTTGGTTTTCTTTGGTGAAGGTGCGTATACATGTCAGTTCGTCTCTTCCACGTAATGTATGCAAAAGAAAAGCTTGATGTTCAAGGATGATTGATCTATCAAATTAGTGATGTTGTTTTACCACTATCTGTCAATGAAGTTTTCTTAGGTCTGAAAGTAAAATTGAATGCATAAAGAGTTTGTGTCTCATTTGTTAATTGATTGAGAAAGAAGGATGATCCTTTTTTCTATCTATTTAGAACTCTGTAATATGACAATAGATATTTAGGATGTCACTCACTGCTACACTTTGTGGTTTAGAGGTTTTATGATTCAGTATCTTTAGAGGTATACGTAGGTTGGGAAAAAGGAAGTAGTGTATACATGCAAGCTTGCTTCACTAAAGGTTTGTATACATTATGACACATGCCTTTTGAGGTTACAGTTAGTTCTAGTTGTCGATGCAATGTTATGGGTTTAGGTCTGTGTATTGGTTACAGTGATTTGTCTATTATAGTTGATTGGTTGAATTTGATTAAGTTTGAATGAATGGTTGATTTAGTTGTTCAGTTATTGTTTGATTCAGTTATGTCAGAGGTTTAGAGGTTTTAGTGATTGATTGTTTCTGTTATACCAGAGATTGATGATTGGGTTTTAGTTATATTAGAGATTGATTGGGTTTCAGAGATTGGTTGATGCAAATGTATTTGATGGTTGTATTGCAGTGGTGATTGATTTTGATCTTCAATGTTACTAATGGGTCTAGTATGAAAATTTGATGAAACAAGGCCTTCATGTGTATTGTTGTGTACCATGAGCATCCAGTCCAAAATTTTTTGAAATGTGGTCCTTAGAGGATACCAAGGGGTTGAGACTTTAGTGAGGAATTCGAAGCTTTTGGCCAGTAGTGGCTAGTGATTTGATTATGGGGTTGGATCTCCCTTTCAGTATCAGTTGGAGAATGAGTGAAGGTTGTATCCTTATTTAGGTTGGAGCCTACGTACTAGTAAATATATCGGCTAGTACAAGAAATAGGGGGTTGTAGCTCCCTTCGAGAAGAAAATGGAGAATGAGAGAAGGTTGTAGCCTTCTTCAGGTGGGTTCCTCTGTACTAGTATGAGTGTGCACCAATACAATATTGTAAGAAATTTTTCTTATTATTAAAATAAGACAAACGTTACAGCAACATGTGGTTTTCACCCACATTCGGTTTCAACCTTAAATCTTGGTGTTGATGTGTGTTGTTATGTGTGATGGTTTACTCTGATATTACTGCACATGGTTACTATTTAATTTTTAATAAAGTACTGTTGCACTAATCAAAGATCAACATATGATGAATTAACTGAATCATAAGTTCACTGGATATACGTTGGATGCCTTAAGAACGGTTGCATGCATACACGAGTTCCCTTCTCTAAGGTAGCGTATATAAATCTGATTATGGAAATGAAAAAAGATATTGATTTGTAAATAATAAGTCACCCCCCCTCTCAGTGTTATTTCCAACAATTGGTATCAGAGAAGGTCCTTTGGTAGAAGCTTGATCGCTTGAAGGACATCCGTAGTAACAATGGGAAGAAGCTAAAGAAGAAAGCACCTCAAAATAAGAAGAGATCTGAAAGGAACTATGATAGTGGGAGAGACGATTGGCCTTTATGTGGAAGCAACTCTTCAAATTCAAAATCACCTTAGAATGAAGATGAAAAATAAAAATAACTATCATGTATGAATTTTTTGTCCTCTGGTGATACATTTATTTGTTAATTTGAAGATAATGAAAGTGACAGCAAAACAACTAAATTTTCTCTTATGAGTGAAAGAGAAAGAAATCAAATAGAGGCAAAATTTAAAAAGCTCAAAGACATAATTAGAGGTCAAATGGATCTAATTGATTAAAGGGAATGTGCCTACAAAGAATAAGTTACCAGGTTAAAAGCACAGTTGGAGGAAGGAAACAAAATAAAGAAGAAGTACAAAGAAAAGGAAGATCAAAGTCAAACGCTATAGGATGAAGTGACATCATTGCGAATTGAAGTGAATGAAAAGGACACAACAACCAAGGAACCTATAGAAAGAGCCAACTACTATGAAGGTCTTGAAGCTATGGTCATTTCTCGAAAATAAGATCTCAAAAATTCAAATAAGAAGAATGAAGAGCTACTCCAAGCATTTAAAGAATAAGAAAATGAAGTTCTCAAATTAAGGCAACAAATGGAAGAAGGAAGAAAAGCTGAAGAAATCATGAAGAAGTAGTATCTTGAAAATAAAGAACAATATTAGGTTGAGGACAATGGTGAGTGCTAGTACTGGAGCAAGAATGCTACAACTCATGGGCTTCCAACTTTACTTTTTTCAACCCGGTAGTTTGTAAAAAATTTTGAAGCATCGGTGTTGTATGCACAAGTACTAGTTCTTGCTACAGGTTGTCACTTGGTCAGCTGGCGCAAGATCACTAGGATCTCAAGCCAAATTCTATAGATTTTAGAAGAAGATCGATGTGTGATGAAAGGAAAGAAATATTACTCTACAAATGCTATTCTAATTGCAGAAAGGAGAAAGACTAGAATGTAAAGGAAAACCTAGTAAAGCCTAATTAACAAGCCAATTCTAGTTGTGCCAAAAACACTATGAAAACCATGAAAGAAATGCCATTACCTACTCAAGCAAGTAAACAACACCTAGCTATGCTATTTCCATAAATAAATAAGCAAAAAAGCATATTTTTTGGATTCTTGTGTGTTTTTATGTGAATCTAATCATGCATATAATTTATTGTGTGTGAGTGTGGCAGTGAACAAGTGGCGTTAGATGGCGGTTTTGGAGTTTGGGAGGATGTAGGATGGTGTGGATGGGTCCTAGGAGGTCTTAGGTGGCCTTTTGGAGGCTTTACACCCACTCGGCCTTCAAAAGAAAGCCTCCAGTAAAAACTACAAGAGGACACAGAGAAACAACAAGAGAAAAACGGGAAAACTATAGGATGCCTACAAGAGGAGGCCGAGAGCAATTTTCATTGTTTTGAGGGTGTGAGAGTGGGTGGAAAAGGTGGATGGAGGTTGGGATGAGGTGTTATGGTTCCTAAGGTCTACCATGAACCACCAAGAGAGAGAAATATGATTGGGATTGCTCAAGGAGAGAGGAAGAAGTTCTATGGAAAATATAGGAAACTAGGGCAGAATTGAGGTGAGGTTTGGGAGACCTATACGGCATGGATTAGATGGAGGGTGTGATTTCTGATAAGCTAGCCTACTGTTGGGAGAGATATACTACATATAAACTGACAATCAACCAAGAAAATCAAGTAGAAAATGAAATGAGTGCATCCTAGGAAAACAGAGTTTTGCATAAAAATGGTCTAAGCTATGATGTACGAAAGGAAATGCTGAGAAATGCTGCAATAAAGGAAAGAATGAAAGAGGACTATTGCAAATCAGGAAGTTAACATGATAGAGGAGATCTAAAGAAAAGGAAAACTAGACTATCAACCTACTAAAGAGCTGCAAACACTAGAGGTCCTAGGAATGAGGAAAATCTGTGTTTTTTTGGGGCAGCAAGAGAGTCTTTGCCTCAAATCATGGTCCTAGATGGAGGAAGAGAGGAAAAAGCACTATTTCTAGCCTTTTGAATATTTTATAATCACTACTTAACCTGGTACAGAAAGCACAAATGGAAGCAAACTATTGAATCATCAAAAGCAACCTATTCTTAACCATAAGGAAAATACATCTAACAACAAACTATTCTAACAACTGAATTAAATCATACAAATACAAGTAAAGAGAATCTTGGCTGCTTGGATTGGGCCCCAACCTAAGAGCTTCAGCCCTCTGAGGTAACTCATTGCTAGCTCAAAAAGGATTCCATCTTCATTATCAAAAAAATAGTAAGATTACATGAAACTGTCACAAAATAATAAGCTCGAAATTTGAGCAGAGTTTACACAAGAAAAAAAATCCAACCCTAGTGAGGCCCTAGGCCTCTCTACTTATCTATCCGAAGCTACCAAAAGCTTCCTTAAAATCAGGGATGCTTGGCTTCCAAAACTCGAGATAACTCTTAATCATCTTCCACTTGCGCGGTTTCCTCTAGTGCCTGATTTAGCTGCTTGTACTCCGAGTTGAATGAAGGAGAGTTCGAAGTGAGGAGTAGTAAATGAAGGGGATTCCCTCCGATAAGTCCTCTCCCCTGTCAATTTCGAGCTGTTGCTATAATTTGGCCACTAGATCCTTGACTTTGACATTGAAATCCATCAAGAATTTGCATTAAATACATGTTAGACCACCTGGCATAATAACTAACTCGAATCACCCTATAAGCATAAATATAATCAGAAAATCATACAATAAGCTAATAGAATGGTTTATTTGAATAGGTTAGGAGGTAAATGAGCCCATATAATTACCCATTTATGAGGCTCATCATCACCCCCTACTGAAGGTGTTGCTCATCCTCTAAGTAACCTAGTCAATCTCTTCATCTTTTATGGCCCTAGTGGCCTCCCTAGCATTCCAAGTTTATGATGTGGTATGCTCATGTTCTCCATAAAATCTTGTTGTTCTGTCTATGTCCTTCCACTGCTCCTTCTCTTCTTCTTCTCTTCTTCCTTCCAACATGCCTAATAGGAGTAGAGGACTCAGTTTGAGGCCAATCTAGTTGACCTTCAGCCTTTGCATGGAGTGCTTGTACATTGTCACTCTTCTCAATGCCTCCCTCAGCCTCATTGGGGAATGGTATTCTCTGATCTTGAAGTTGTGGAGTAGGGTGTCCCATCCTCTCATGCATGCATGCACACAGTCATCCCCAAGTAGCCTTTGCATATATTCAAAGTGTGCAGTGACTTGTAGCTAATTGGCTAGATATTTAAGGCCAATATAAGGGTCATTGACAAGTAGGTTGTGTGTGATGATGAGTGCCATAGGATCTGATGGCTCAACTCTTATTATTAATGGTTCATTCTACTCTTTTATCAACAATATTTTCATTTATGCTGCCCTCAATTCTTCGTGGTTCATCCATAAGGCCATGGACATTAATTGCAGATCCCCTAGCTTGGCGTTGGGGTCCCACACATTCATGTCTGTGAGGGCCATGTTGTATAGGTAAAACTCTACCATCTTTGATTTATCCTTTGAGGTGCTTTGGCCGCACAAATCCATGAACTACCTGTAGTCTTGGAAATGCATTGTGCCTCTTTGTGCCAAAGTTTTTATTTGGAATTGAGGCCATTGATCCTTCAAATAGAGGACATAAGAGTTGGATGGTGTTCTGCATTGTAATGCTTCCATGGATAAGCTAGCCATGTATGCCAACTGAGCCTCTTTCTCTTGTAGCTACCTCCTTAGTAATTCATTCTCATTTTCAAGGTGGCTTCTTGTAAGGGTTTCTCTGTCTTTGAGAGCACTTAATTCTCTGCCCATTTCCCTGAGTTTGTTTTCCATCTGGCCAATATCCTCATCTCCTTTGTACTTGGCTATCTGCATCCACCTATGTGTTCTCACTCTCTCTTTCTCCAATTCGAAAAATAGGGTAATTGCAAATTTTTGTGGCATTATCTTGCCTCCCTCAAGTAGATTGTAATAGGAGGCAAGACTAGGCTGGGGGTTAGGTCCTTGTAGCTCTTGTGCTTCCTCTTTCATCTCTGGTTGTCCCCCTATATTTTTCTCAAGCTTTTGGGTCTCTTGTAGGACTATTTTAGCTTCCTGTAGGTCTGGTTTTGGGTCCTATAGTATTGCTTTTGCCTTCCATGTAGAAGATCTTGGAGTCCCCCTTTAATAGGTAATGGGTGTCATGGAAAGAGATTCTTTCACATTGGCAGATGGTGAATCTTAAATGGTAATGGGAACTTTTGAGGAGGGCTGAGGTTTGCCTATTTTAATTCTTGTGCTCTTCCTTGCCCTAAAATACATGGATGTTTTTCTTTTCCTCTTCTGCTTCTGCTTGATTGGTGTACTGAGGGCAGTGAGGGTAGTTGCTTCTTCTCTTTCCAAAGTTTTAGGGGACTCTTCTCCTTTCTCTACCCTCTATTCCTTCTTTTTGCCCTCTTCTGTCTCTTTTTCTATCTCTTTAACTTTTCCCTTCTTCATTTCTTTTCTTTCCTCCTTCCTTTCTTGCTCTGCTATGTCACCACTGGCTTCATCTTCTCCTCCTTGCTATTCTTCCTCCTCACTGATAGCAGGACTGGCATCATTGGTTAATTCCTTTATGTCATCCTTAGCTATCATATTTTGGAAAACTTCCCATGCTGTAAAGGCATGCAAGCTTCCTCTACTAGGATTTTGATTAAGCCATGGTGAGCTAACTACTATGAATTTCCTGCTTGTACCTTGGTGCTGGAGTCAATGAGGGACTAAAGGAGAATGTAAGGGATACTGAGCTTTTGAGGTGCTGGGGTATCCATTCCATATCTCAAGTCATGGAGGATTTTGAAATGATATCCATAGACAATGTTGTGCCTCCCCTCACAAGAAATGTACTTGATCACTTGGTAGCTAAATTCATCCCAGGGATATGGTATACTAGCCCTCCTAATTCTATTTTTGTCTTCAACACAAGTTTCATTGTCTTCAAAAAATTTCTTCTTGGTAGCCTAGCCAATTGGTTTCTCATCTTTACTCCAAGGTAGCCCAAGAGGAAGGGAAGTTACCCTACTAATGAATTCAGAGATTATTTCAATGGATAGGCCTCTAATGGTTATAGTATCATGAGTTCTTGTATGAGGGACTAGAGAGAGAGAAAATTCTTGGGCAATTTCATCATGAAACCCTCTAAACTTCTCAAAGAAATTCATCCACTTTGCCCTTATAAATATGTCCACCACTTGAGGATGTGCATGGAGCCTAGTGGAGTTAGTGGGCTCTTTTTTCATAAACCCCCCTATCATACTGCTTGTGCTTCTTTTGAAAAACCAAATATGCAGGTGGAGACAAAGAATTTTGAGAAAAATAGAGAAGCAGAGGAGACTGTGTTTTTTTTTTTTAAACATAAATTCCTTTTATGTATTTTTACCCTCCTAAAGACTTATTTCATCCTCAAATTGAGACTAATTCCTTCATATATTGATATTCAATAGGGGGTATTCATGAACCCTTCCTCTTTAGACTGAAATTTGTGCCAAAAATCATGGTTTCTCCCTTCAGAATGACTCAATGCCCCTCCTGTAGAAGCCCACTGTCCCTCCTGTAGATCTCCTATAGGTGCTCCTGTACAAAATGTTGAGAGTAAGAATATGGAGGAAATCGATGGAGAATGGTGGTTATACAGCTGTGGGGTACAAGAAGACTGTTGTGTGGCTGAGTTATGAGGAGAAAATGAAGAAAAGGTGGTGAGAATTTGCAGGGAGGAGTGCTCATTACCTTTTATGGATATTTTCAGTTACGAGTGTTGAGCTAGCAAGGTGTATGTTGCCCAAACTAGGACCATTGGTCCCCACCTGCTTGGTCATCATGTCCCCTCCTCGTAATCATCCCTCATTATTGCAGCAGAGTTAACTCTTCCTCCCACTACCTGTACTTGGCATCTTTTGCTTGAGTTGACTTTGCACACATGTGCGTGACATCTCGGATAAGTGGAGTCAACTAAATGAAGGTGGCCAAGTTAACTGGACACCTTTGCCTTGTTTGATCTCAACCATCTTGTTGCCTTCGTATGACTCCTAATTACACAAATGAAAAGAAAGGAGTGACTTAGTTACTTACCTGTGATCCGAGTGTATTTGATGTGAGGTATTTTGGCTTTCTCTGTTGCATGGCTTCATTTTCCTTTATGCATGTTGTCTCTGGTTGTTGATGTGTTGTTGTGTGTTTTTAGGATCTTCTTTTGTTGGATCTAAGCTGCATGTTCCTTTTCAACCTCCAGATGTGCACTCTTTTGCTGTGGGTGCTAGACTTCTATGGGATCAGCTACTACAGGAATTACTACAGGAGCCCCTGTAGCTGCTTTTCCCCTTGAAACTTCAGCTTTTACCTGTGTTTGGAGCTAGAGAATGATGCCAGAGGTGTAGATAAAGATGGAGGGATAGTTGGTAACCTTTAGGTGAAGTTGATGGTGCCTTTTCTCATTTAATATTTTGTTTTTTTTTTCAAAACTGAAAAACTATTTTTCTGTGTATTTTTCTTGAACAGGGGAAAAAAATAATGATGCTTGGAGTGTGATGCAGGCTTGGAAATTATGGAAAGGAGGCTTGAACGGGGTAAGATGGATGATAAGTTCCTCATGAAGTTGTTCTTGTCCCTCAAACTACCTCCTATAGACAATTTTGGCTCTCCGTAATTCCTACAGGAGTCGCCTATAGAAAATATAGTTTTGAAAGAAAAGGTATAGTGGGGTGAAAGAGATTCCAAAAATGATGGAGGAAGGTGTGGAGGAGAAAACATGGATGCTGGTGTGAATGTCATGGTCCCCTTGGCACCTTGTTCTACTCCCTGTAGCCCTCCTGCAAACCTTCAATGCAATAAAAAATCATTTTTTTCTTCACTCTTTTTTTTTTTTGAAAACAACTAGGGTGCCCCAAAGAGGATTTCACCCTAATTGCCTACCATAGGTGCCGCAAGGGAGGTTTTCACCCAGGGACCTTATTCTTTCCATTTTTTTCTCTTTTTCTCTTTTCTTTTGACATCACTGGGCCACCTCAAGAAAGATTTTCAACCCAATGATGGGACTCAATTTTTCTCTTTTTCTTCAGTGAGTGGGTGAAGTGGGAGATAGGACATGCTCCACTACCATCACTATTTTATTCAAATATTCAATAAACTTTCAATTGGAGAGGGTTTTCTTGTAGAATTTCAACCGATGTCCATTGATAAGCATGGGGACGGCTTCATCATCAATGGTTCTGATCAAAACTGAACCATTGTCATTGCATTTTTGCATAGTGTAGGGTCCCAGCCATATTGTCCTCATCTTGCCTTTGAAATCCTTGTATCTTGAATCATAGAGTAGTGCCCAATCTCCCTCTTGGAATTTCTTCTCCTTGATACTTTTGTCATTCCATATCTTTCTTTGAAGCTAAACTACCTCTGTATGGAGAAGGTCTCGCAATATATATTCATCCAATCCATTGAGCTGAAGTAATCTCTCCTTCTGTGCATGGCTGAGATCTAGGTCCAGCTGAGCTGCCATCCATAGGGTACTAAATTGAAACTCTATTGATACCAAAACCTTCTTCCCATAGACCATTTCCTAGGGTGTGAACCCAGTGGTGGTCTTCCATGTTGTGTTGTAGGCCCAAGTGGCCTCAACTAATTTGCCCACCTAGTATTTTTTTCTATTTCTCAGTAACTTAGTTAGGATCCCTTCCAATTCTTTATTAATGACTTCCACTTGCCCATTGGCTTCTGGATGGTAAGGGGTGGAAGTCCTGTGCTTGATCTTATAATGTGTGAATAGGTCTTCAATCAGGCTACTAGTGAACTGACTGCCTTGGTCTGTGACCAACTCTCTCGGATACCCAAACTTGTAGAATATGTTTTCCCTCAAAAAATCAACTACTTTTTCTGTCATTGCTTTGATTGCTTTTGTCTATGCCCACTTTGTTAGGTAGTCAGTGCACACAACGATGCACTGCTTCTGCTTTAAAGGGGGCTTGATAGGCCCCACAATGTCCATGCCCCACTTCTCGAATGGCTCAAAGGTCACTTGAGCTTACATGGGCATTTCATCCTTTGGAATGGGTTTCCCCATCCTTTGACACCAATCACAGTAGCTTGTGTATCTCCTCACATCCTGATGAAGAGTGGGCCAGTAGTAGCCTGCTTGAAATATCTTAAAGGTAGTTCTTTTTGCTGCGAAATGACCTCCGCAAGACCTGTCATGATAGGTCAGGAGGATGTCAAAGACTTACTCCTCCCTGACACATCTTCTCAAGATCCAATCTAGGGCAAGTTTGAAGAGATTGCTTCCAATCTAGGTGAAAGGGGCACTTTTCCTTACTATCTTCCTCTTCTCCTTTGAGGATAGGTGTGGTGGGAACTATGATGAAACCAAGTATTTTTCTAGATTAGCAAACCATGGAGAGAGCACTGATATAGAAAATAGGTGTTCATCTGACATTTGGTCACCCACCATTCCTTGTTCACATGCAGGAAAATTTACTCTAGACAAAAAGTCAGCAACAACATTTTCTTTTCTAGGCTTATCAACAATGGTCAGATCAAACTGCTGAAGTAAAAGCAACCATCTAAGAATGCGAGTATTTACATCTAGTTTTTCCATTAAATATCTAACTGTAGCATGATTAGTGTGCACAAAGGTTTGATATCCTGTGATATAATGTCTGAATTTGTTTAAGGGATGCACGACAACTAGGAGTTCCTTCTCGGTCACTATATAGTTTAGCTCTGCCTTTGACAAGTTTTTGCTTATAAAGTATGTGGCATAAGGTAATTCTCCATAAATTTGTCCTAAGGCTACTCCTATCACTTTTTTGATGCATCTGTGTGAATGTGAAAGGGCACGGCCCAGTTTGGGCCTTTGAGAATTGGGGCAGTCACTAGCTTACTCTTCAAAGTATCTGGGGCTTCTTGATAGTTTTTGACCATATAAACTCAACATCTTTACCTAGGAGGCCAAACAAAGGAGAGGTTATCTTGTTGAAATATTTAATGAATCTCTTGTAATATCTGGCTAAGCCTAGGAAACTTTTTACATCTCTCACCTTTTGAGGAGGTGGGACCCTTTAGATGATGGCAATTTTGTTGGGGTCCATCTGCAGTCGTTGTTGAGATATTGAATGACCTAGCACAATCCATTTAGTCATTAAAAATTCACATTTTTCTAGACTGAGCAACAATTTCATCTCAATACACTTATCTAGAACTTTTCCTTGGTTAGATAAAGATTCCTGAAAGTCAGCGCCATAAGGAGTAAAATCATCCATGTATATTTCTACTGCATCATGAACCAGTTCAGAAAATATACTCAATACCACTCTTTGGAAAGTGGCTGGAGCATTGTACAAACCAAAAGGAAGGACCCGGTATGCAAAGGTACCCCAAGGACAAGTGAAAGTGGTCTTACCTTAGTCCTCCAGTTGATTTGAATCTGATTGTACTCGCTAAACCCATATAGGAAGAGAAAAACTTTTTCCCTGCCAGACTGTCTAACACTTGATCTATGAAGGGTAAAGAAAAATGGTCCTTTTTAGTGGCTTTGTTCAATTCCTGATAGTCGACACAGACTCTCCACTTAACATTTTTCTTTGGCACTAACACTAAAGGAGAGACCCATTCACTGTCAGAGATGGGATAGATGAATCCTGCATCAAGCAATTTCTGCAGTTCTTCCTTAACAATAAATTTAGGTGCTGGGATTCATCCTCCTTTGAGGTTGCCTGACTAGATTGCAATCTTCCTTGATGTATATATGATGAGTACATAATGAAGGGTGCACTACCTTCATCTCCTTATAACTCTAGGAAAAGGCATCTAGATGTTTTCTCAGTAGGCTGCATAGCTCCTTCTCCTGCGAAGTAGACAGGGATGGATCAATTTTCAATGTTCTTTCTGGGCTGAACTCTATATTTTTGACATGGAGAGAAGTATGATCGGCCACATAGAGATCAATTGAGGGGTTTTTTAGGGCTTCTCTTACTATGTATTCTAGTGGTGATACATTAGGATGTGGATTCTGAGTCAAACATCCAATCATATCATCCTCATCTTGCAGGATTCCCCCCATGGTGATTTCTAATGCACAAAGTGATGCCAAATAAACTTCATCCTCATCCTCCTCCTCCAACCAGAGAGGTAGATCATGTTCTAGCAAGATTTGGACAAGAGGATATAGGGTTAATTGCTTGGACATGTGCCCATTCTTTATGGTCATGTTCCCAGCTCGACAGCTGATGTAGGCATCAACTGTAGCAAACCAAGGCCTTCCCATGATTAGAGGATACCCAGTGAGCTTTTCCTTTGGCTGGAGAACTAAGAAATCAGTAGGATACTCCCAAGAATGAATGGAAACCATCACATCTTCCACAATCCCCTCAGGAGTCACTATGGAGTAGTCTGCTAGCTGCAGCACTGTCTTGGTCTTCCTCAAGGAGCCTTGGAGGTTAAGTTTGAGGATTGTGTCCTTTTTCATCAGATTAATGGAAGATCCCAGATTAATCAAGGAATGTGGGACCATTGTGCCATTGATGTGGACATCAACTACTAGGCTTACAGGATCTAGATATTTTGGACAGATTATCGACCCCAACATTAGATTGGACAATTGTCTTATAACATTGATGATTGGGGCATCTCTCTTGTGCCTTCCTGGATGCTTAAAGCACTTCTCTTTGATCAACCTATTGTAGATAGGAACATATTTTGTGGCTTGCAAAAGTGTTATCTTCACACATAAGTGTTTCAATTCTCCCAGGAGTTCAGTCTCTTCTGGGGTAGGCTGGATTGTCTGGATAGTCTCTCAGGAAAGGGAAGATTTGCTTTAGGTTCACTTTCCTCTTTATCTTCCTCAACCTCCCTGGGTAGAGGTTGGCTATCCGAGATAACCTTCCCAGATCGCAAGTTAATTTCTTGAATCTCCATATCATAAGTTGGGCATGATGGTTCCCCACTATACACTTGCTGAGCCTATCTGTTGTTCGGGTTTAAATTTGGCTACGCAGGCAATTAGGGTTGCCTTAGTGGAGTAGAAGGTACGTTATGGTTGGGTAGGTGGTGGAGGAAGAAGAGTGGGAAGAGATATGTATTGGGCCCCCACCCCTAATGACATGCATTCCACTGAGGTTGTAGTTGAGCATAGGATTGAAATGAATGGGTGGCTGTTTGGGCATGATATTGAGATGTGAAGGACCAAGGATGAGGTGTGGACTAGGAAGGATGACCAGGGGGGGCCCAAAAAGATATGGAGGGAACTTGTTTTAGGTTGTAGTATGCCTGCGATGTCCCTGGCATCCCCTGCTAGTATGGTCTAGGTCCATGCAACGTCCTTTGGTTTATGTAATAGATATATTCATGTGAAGTAGAAAAGTGTTCCCTCTATGGGCAGAGGCAACCTCTAGCGCTAGAGTGGGTCTAGTCACATCAAAGACAAAAAAACAATCGATTCCCTTAAATAGTCATCATTGGAGGCCTACCTCAAATTGGTGGATGATGACATTCTGTTGCACTGCTCCATCTTTCGTTTCTTTCTCCTCAATGAGAAATCAACCTGAAACACCACAAGAAAATAATAGAGCACATAACCGAGAACAACAATGATCTATTTACTTATAAAGTCATTAAATCATAAGCTATCAAGTAAATTATGCACAATATATAGGAAGTCATCATTGATTGCATTAGAATGAATCAAGAGCAAAGCTCACAACCAAGTATTGACATCACAAACCTTCTCAGAGGGTCTAGCCAGTATGTTTCTTCAAGCATTCACTCTCAAGAATGGGTCTCCAAAATAGAAAAAATCTCTCTCTCACTCACAAGCTTTAATACAAGGTTAAGGCACTCCACAACATCTTAGCAAACTATCAACAATTCCACACTTGTCACACTCACACCAAAGCTATCTACTAAACTCAAAGGAACCAACAGCACTATCCAACTAAAGAACTAGAAGATCATAGCAAAGGTGAGTGATTTTATAGGAGAACGAGTCTCCATGAGATGAGGGAGAGGGAGCTTATCCTCAAGGGAGGTTGCACAAAAGACGGAACCACCATCCCAAGGGGGGAAGGGTGACCCTAACTGACCCAACAACCAGCTCTACAGACATCCATAAGGCCAACTATTTGAAAAAATTCACCAAATTTGGATCGTCACTAGGCATGACCTAAGTCTTAGCGATGGCTTCGCAAGGCGACAATGCATACAGACCAATCGTCATTATAAATAGCTGGTAGCCTCATGCCAAGCCCTAAAATTTGACCGTCGCAGGAAATAGGTGTACACCTGCGACAATGTCATGATGAGATTGTTTATGACAAGGGATCATCTCTTAAATTAACTGCTTACTCGCGACGAGGTAGAAACTTAGGGAATAAGGGTCAACTTTCAGCATCAGAGAGCATTTGATTAATCTTCTTACATGAGTGGGAAGATATGAACATGTTTATCTGATACATGACACAGCGGAGGGACTGAGATGAGGACAGTGATAAATTACTGTGTAATAGATGCCTCGTAAAGCATGAAGCCTGAGAGAGTGGGAGGGGTGAAATGCTTTATGTAACCATGACCGAACTAGAACACCACCTTGAAGAACCTGCAGGTGAAATTACAACTGATATCTCTAATAGTGAAATACACATAGTCTAGGCATGTACGTAGCCATCCAAAAGACATACGAAACTTGGTCTCTGGTATGGACGCAACCACCCAGTTGATAAGACCATATATAATGATAAAGGTATGGTTGCAGCCATCCATGAAGACTCAGGTATGGTCACATCCATCAAATTAAAGATTCATCTATGTAATCACTAACCAGTCCATGCAGACTGAACATATGTAATCTTCGTTCAAGGTCTTGAAACCCTAACTGATCTTAGTACAAATTCTACCATGCGAACAAATGTGCTGAGGTCGAGCATGATAGAAAGTCACTTGATTACCAGTTAGTGATGAAAACGGTTAGCAAGTGTGAGACAAACAACCAATAATTCCAATGGCTCTAATGGCTCTCAAGGCACTATCCAGTACAATCCACTAAATGCGAAAAATGAGCTGAAGTCGAACACTTGTGGAATCACCCAATCGAAGACCAATGATGAAAGTCTATTGTCAAGCGTGAAAAACTTTCCATTGAGGCATGCAAGCTCCAAGGTATCGAAGGGGATCTCTAGATCAATCGCTTGGATAATGAGCTGACATCAATAGGAGATGATCCATTACAAGAGGGCCATAATGTTTTCCCCATCAACGACGTGGGATAAGGAACAAGTGGTAGATGATGAAAAAAAATATCAGAGAAGGAACCAGTAGTAAAGGTGTGAACTACATAAGGATTATACTCTTGAACATATAGGCAACATGACTCCGGAATGTGGTAGCATTTTGGTATTAGGGATCGAAGGTCTAATGGAGCAACATGGATCAGATGAAATGAGGAAAAATGGCAACACAAAATCCCAGAAGGCTAATGACGATGTGAAGATATCCCAACCTGATGAGAAGCAAAAGTGTCGATGTTCAAGAGTGACTAGCTTCCATAGATAACCAATGATGACCTCCAAATTTCCCCCACCATTGTTGGGGAGTACCCTAATTATTTTTGAAAAACAAGCTTGAAGGGGATAACATATGCTTGTAATGTAAGTTCGACCTTCGGACGAATCCAACCTAGTCATAGTTTAACGAGCCCTAAGGAGGAGAAGCTCAAGTCTTGTCATGGTGAAAAATCCAATGCTGTCAGGGTTGAATGAGTCCGACATAGGTAAAACTCAGAGTCTTTTTCATGTTTAGAGAGTTTGAAAAATACATGGAAAATAAAACTCCAAGGGGGTCATTTTTCGTAAATTTGTGTCCCTCAAACCTGAAAAGGTATAAAATAATACTCGAGAGAACTGCTTAACCATTACGATAAAGGAGTAATTTTCGTAATTAGTGGTCCCAATTTGAAAAACCAAAAAAGTTGTTGAAGACACGTCATTTCATAACCAATATTGAACTTGAAATGACAAAAGTCTAGCAACCTTTTCATGTTTATACTGTCAAAAAAGTGCTGAAAGTGGACCGCCTTTTATTCCATTTAATGAGTTAAAAGGGAAAAATCGACAGTCTTTTCATATTTTGTAAGTCAGAAAGGGCTTAAAGAAGATTGTTAGAAATTATGGACCAAGCTTATATGACTCATTAAATGTATCCAATGTCCCTGTTCTGCACAAGAAAACCACATTATAAGATCCATTCGATACAAATGCATTATATATAGGGAAATTAGGTTAAAAATTCAAAACCCTAAATCCAAAACTTAAAATAAATGGTGAAACCTATACCCTATAGTGCAAATCCTTGAAATTTTAGAAAAATCACTATAAAAAGGGTCATGGTAATTCATTTTTTTACACTTACACTATGAGTTTTTACCTTTGGTGATTTTGAATGCAAACCTGTGCGAAGTTCAGAGCTTGATTCTAGCAACAGTGACTGACCATCTCACCCAAGACTCCTACCATGTAAGTAAACCATCTTTTGTGTTGCGTTTCCATGGTTTTTTTGGTCAATTTCATGTTCCATAGGTGGTTCTGGGTGGATTTTTAGTTTCAAATCCACTTCTCGGTCATCGTGGAAATCCCTCACGGGTTAGCGATGACCAAGCATGCTAACGCACACCACCATTGGGGTCACCACTAGAGACAGGTGTACTGTCGCGACGATCGAGGAAAAAATGAACTCTGATTTTGAGCCATTGCTACTATTTGGAAAACAGTTTCGATGGCACCGTAAAGATTGAATTTTTTATAAATTGTGCATTTAAGCTCATGGAAAAGATTCTAATTATTTTTTCCTTCAATGCAGGGCAATAATGGAATTCATATGGTAAGAGAGAACCTAACCCATGATGAAAACGATGAATAGGCAATTAAAAACCCTGAGTGCAGAAGAGCCCTACATGTTTGTGCATTATTGAAATTTTTCCTTACACCACACCTTTGGGCACAACTAGACTTGTTCGAGCTACTGATCCACTCCTGGAACCCAACAGAGGGGAAGTTCATCATCCATGGTAAATACATTGAGTTTGACGAGACAGACATATATTTATTGACTGGTTTGTCTCATTGGAGTGAGAGACCAATTATGGACGGTGTATAGGCTGCTGGTGAGACTCTTGATATGTTGATAGCATGGGTGTGCCTAGGGGTGCACAAATCACCCACTAGCGGGAATCTATAGATCCTGACAGTGGGGGATTTGACCCTTTGCTTAGTACTATTTATGGTTATGAGAGTAGCAGGCTCTCAAGCACAACATGAGGCAACGAAGACCCATCTATGGTTGGCCCTTGATTCCCTCTCTCTGACCATGTACAACTGGGCCGATGCAATGTCCATTAACATGAAGAGGCAGCTTACTAAGTGCCAACAAGGGGGGACCAAATAGTTCAGGTATGTATCCATTATGATACCGCTCATGCTGGAGTGGGTGCCATCACTTCAACTAAGGATATGGATCTGTATGTGCCTAGATACTCGCGATCACCTGATGGGCACATGTGATGCCACAAGGAGGTGTTGGTCGGCCAGTATCATGGGGAGCATTCTTTCGAGAGTGGCTAGATCATCAGAGGATCGTCATCGAGGATTGGCCGTATGCAGGCATAGATTTCCGAGGAGATCCTGACATCCTGCTCCCACCTGGCGAGCAATGGGATGAGGGAGGTAAAACACTTGGTCAAACACCACACTATTTATGTGTTTTGGATTTTATAATGTTTTTGGATTTTCACATGCATATGTCTTATTGTTGTTTCTATGTTAGTTACAGATGTGGGACTGGAGAGACTTGTGGACTGGCTCCTGAGGCATGGAGGGAGAGCAACAGAGAGCTTGCTCTAGTTCGCCTGGGTGGTAATGCAGAGGAGGAGATTTCCCGTAACCTTGAGGGCCTGACTGATGGGATCCCAGATTACAGGGGGATTGAGAAGGTCTCGGTGGAGTATCAGAGACATATAGTCAGTGTGACACCTAGGATACATAGGCTCTTGAGACGAGTTGCATGGGTGGTGGTTTTCTATAGGGAGCAGAACCCACCACTGTAGACACCTAGGCTTTACTTTCTGCTATTTTTGAGAGACATGTGTCTCAGATGTATTGTAAACACAGACTCTATTTTTTGACATATACATTTATTTTTGAGTGCCTCGGTGCGCCACACGATATATACATGTATATATGCTATCTATGGTTTATTATTGTGTCTAAATGCTTTCATACAATGTTTGATTACATGTTGCATAAATGTCTATCTAATACATGATTTGCTAATGCATTAGTTAATGTGTTTAATCTTCTTGGAATGTGTTGATATGTGATAAAATAAAAATTTCTTTCCAATAATCTGGCACGTAAATACAACCTTAAAATTTGAGGGTCTCTGATGGAATAACTCCCATTAAGTTGGTGGACAACAAGTTGAGAATCCAAATTCACAACCAATGCATGAATATCAAGGTTAACAGCCTCGGTCAGTAATTCAATGACAGTGCTATATTCAGTGACATTATTTGTGGTGCAACCCAGACAAACACCTTGAACGTCTACTAACAAACTGTGAGGATCATAGATCACCGATGTAGTAGAGGAAAGGTTCCAGGTACTACGGCAAGCACCATCAGTGAAACTAATGTAAGGTGTACCAGACATCTGCACAAGAAGTAAAAAGACACAATAAGTGGCAATTATGCCTACACACCAAGCCACACATGCAAACACGCACTGAAAACAAACGTATGTACATAGTAGACGCACGAAGTTCCTGCATAATATTCTTAAGATAAATCCCATTCCAGGGGTTATCTAGAGGATTCCCTTCATAATAGATCATCTCATAGGCCCCTTTTTGCAAAACGCATTTCACAATGTAAGGCCCATGCCACATAGGCTCAAATTTGCCTGCCCCCAGCTTATCATTTGATTGATCATAGAGCAGGAGTAGGTCTCCTTCAACGAAAAAACGAGGGTGGATAGCTTGGTCGAAGTGAGTTTTCACTCTCTTCTTTTGTGCTTCAATGACTAAATAGGCTAGTCGATAGGTCTCGTCTAATCACTCTAGGTAAAGAAGACGTTCTTCTATCGAAGTAGTGTTTGGGAGCAATTCAACAACAAATTTAAGAGAAGGGATCTTACATTCAATCGGAAGGGTAGCCTCCAGACCGTAAACCAATTCAAATGGGGTGAATCCAATGGCATACTTCACTGAAGTACGATAGGCCCATAAGGAAGAAAACAGCATCAAATGCCAGTTAGACTTGTGCATGACAATGGTGCACTGAAGCATTGTGACCAAAACTTTGTTGAAAGCTTCTACTTGGCCATTGGCTTGAGGATAATACGACGTCAAACTATCATGGCAGAAGGCTTGCTAGGTTGTTAACTCAGTCATCATATGATTACGAAAATGGGAACCGTGATCAGTGACAATAGCCTAAGGGACTCGAAATCGAGAAATTACTTGATTGGATAAAAACTGAGCCATTGTCTTACTGTCATTAGATAATGTAGGCATCGCCTCATCCCATTTTGTGAAATAATCAATGACAACGATGATATACCCATGCCCCCCGACCAAGCAAAGGTTACAGGTCATATAATCAATGCCCCATTTGTTAAAAGGGCCAATGGTAATGATAGGGTGTAAAGGAGAGGGAGGAGCACGCATCTTCCATTGATCGATTTGGCACCCATGACAAGAGCAGATGGTGCGAATGCAATCATTATAAATAGATGACCAAAAATAACCAGCACGTAGGATATTTTGGGTAGTAGCTTACCTGGACATATGACTGCCACAAGCACCAAGTGGCAGTCATTCAAAACTCGTTCGGCTCCCTCAAATGTTAGACAACGGTAGAGAACAAAGTCAACGCTGATATGGTATAGGGTGTCCCTGATAATGTGATAAGGCTGAGAATCATGGCGAATATGTCACCAAGCATCCTTGGACAAATCAGGACGAAAGGAGGATGTCTTAAGGTAGACAATAATGTCCCCATACCAGGGATTGAGGGTGCTAATCAAGAACAAAGACTCATCCATAATATGGTCCTCTAATCGAGAGGCTGCAGTAGTGGATGGTAGCAAGTAGAGAAATTTAGCGAAAAAGAGAGATTTATTAGACATAGCCATAGTAAACTCCAAGTCAAACTCTTGAAGGATGACAATCCATTTCGATTATTTCCCCCCAACAGCTGACATGACAAGATGTACGTCATTGGGTTGTAGTCAGAAATTATCATCATTGTACACAACAATATATAATGACAGAAACGTTGGATGGCATGAACCACTGCCAATGCAAGCTTCTCGAGATAGGCATATCGAGTTTTCATGTCAAATAAATTGCGATTGAGATAATAGACAACATATTCGGTACCATCATCATTGTCTTGAACCAAAACCATGCTGATGGTGCTGTCGGCGGTGGCTAGATAAAGAGTATAGTCGCAGTGAGAATTAGGCGGACGTAACAAAGGAGCAGAAACAAGGAGTGTCTTGAGCTACTCGAATGGCTCTTGTGCAGCGGAATCCAAAACAAAGGAGGTATCCCACTTTAATAATCATGTATAGCCTTTGGAAACTTCAACATAGTTTGGAATAAAATGGCGTAAAAAATTCTCTTTACCATGTCAACTCTGCAATTGTTGCAAAGAAGTAGGAGGAGGAAGATTCAAAATGGCTTCAACCTTGAGGGGATCTAGGTGAATTCCCTCTTTGGAGACGAAAAACCCTAGAAGTTTTTCATATTCAACATAGAAGACACATTTATGTAGATTAAGATGGATACAATAGTGTTGACAGCGAAGAAAAATTTCGTGAATGTGATTCGGATGGTCATGGCACCTCACTGAATGGGCTGGGGGGTCATCCAAATAAGGCTCCATAATGTGATGAATATCATGAAATGCATAAGACATTGCTTGTTGGAAGGTAGCATTAGCATTTTTAAGACTGAAAGGGAGCTTCTTATAGGCGAAGGTACCCCACGGGCAGATGAAGGCAATTTTGTGTTGAAAGGTGTAGGGTAGTTATCTTTGGCATAGGCACAATTAATGTTGCAATAATCAACACAAACCATAATAGTTCCCTGCTTCTTGGTCATAGGGACAATATTAGAAACCCAATTAGTGAGCGGGATAGGGTAAATAAGCCCAGCACAGGCTTAGCACCCAGATACGTAGATATTTCATACACCACAATGCTAGGATCAATGTCAAGCATCTCTTTGTATGACCAAGCAAAAACATCATGAAATTCTCAAAAACTATTAGTATAAAGTTGAATCTCCTCTGGAGTACAAGTTACTCTGATCTGAATATTCTCGACCACCCCTGGTTTAATAGAGATGTCGATATGTATGGTTTGCGTAATGTGCCCCATGTTTCCTTTAGAGAAAACTTGATGGATTTGAATAGGTGTCTGAAGGGGTTGGGAGGGGACACTGGAAGCAAACTGCTCAAGACAAGTAATCATAGCCCTGTGGCTAAGGAGAAACGAGGAACGATGGTGATGATCAAACCAAGGAGGTTCCTCAAAAGACATAGTCTCGATAATCGCTTCATTAGAAGGAAAGATCTCCTGTAAGGGATTTGAAGAAGTGCTATCTCCAAACTATGGGGATTGTATATACTTGTCGAGAGCCCTGCTCAAAGGAGCAGGTTCAGAAGATGAAGCCGAGGCAGAAACAATTTCGACATAGTTTAGCTCGGCAAGACTCAACGGCATGACATCGTCCTAGGATTCTACCTGATCAATGGGAGGAAGGACCCAAGGATTAGAACAGATAGAGATCATATTGATGGGAGCAATGTTAGGAGGTGGGAGTGAAAAAACACCCATGAGGGTAGGATCTTTAAAAATTCCAGCACCCACACTCTCATATGGAACAAAGGTATGCTCCACAAAAAGCACGTTGCCATTGGAAGAAGAAGAAGTGAAGAAGGACAACTGGTCTACCATAAAAATTTTCCCTTGATGGGGAAAAGGAAGGACACGAGATAGAGATGAAGCCATGGTTCGCATGGCATATTTCCAACTTTGTCCTAAGAGGAGGTTGTAAGTTAAATTCACATCAACAACCTCAACCTCAACTTCAACTATCTTCCCTTCCAGGGTAATAGGCAGACGTGGGAGGATACCATAAGGATGAGAATCTCTCCCATTGAAGGATTCCAAGGTATTGGGAGACTGACTCAGGGTCAGGGAACCAATAGCCTTCCAACAAGAAACAAACATGATGCAAGTGGAAGCGCCCTCATCAATAACAGTGTAATGAATATTCTTAGAGTTGATGATGACTTGAATGGGGAAGGTAATCTGGTGAGGCAGTCTCAGTACATGATTAACGAGGTCAAACGTGATCAAATCCGAGTTGGCTGAGTCAGCGCCACCAATGGCTGATAGCAGAGACTTCCTCTAGGAGGGACAACTCTATAGGACTTCCAATGTGGACATAGACGAAGGATATTGGGCTATGTCCTCAATGATGTTATAGCACTATGCAGCACGGGCATTAGGGTTGTAGGAAGACTTCCAGAGCACTCCTTTTGGAGGAGGTCGAATGATTGACTCAGTACTAGGTCACTTGATATGGAGCATACTAGTACTAGATGAAGGGATATTGGAGGGGACTTCAATTTACTTCCCGACAGGTGAAGGATATTCTTTTGACTATGTACTAATATGGATGGGAATCTTCCCAACCATGAAGACTTGAGAGCTTAAGGTGGAAGAGGATTGAGGTTGATTAGCCACCATTTGAGTTTGTTGTGAGGGAAAAGGCTCTTTGAGCATGAGAGGAGTCCCAGGGGTGCCTTTTAGCAAATGACTAACCTCGAACCACCTAGGGCAGTCTTTAGTATAGTGATAGTCGTCACAAATGAGACAAGGATACTTAGGCTTGCACTTGGCACCTTCCTCGGTCGTAGGCTTACGGGGATCCTGCTTGTGGTTGTTTGCCTTTATTCTTCCCTTTTCCCTTCTTTTTACATTTCGAAGTTTTATTTGCCACGATGGGCTGGATGGTGTTAACTTCAGAAGTTTTACCAAGATTGGGTGGAGCCTGAGAAGAATTTTCATTTGGAGCAGTAGACTTTTTCTTCGCAGGGTTCACGGAAGATTTTTTAGAGGATGCATTAATGGAACCAATGACACCATCAGCAGATAGCGTTGACGAAGCTTTAGAAGTTTTGGGTCGTGAAGCATCAGGCAAATAATCATATAGCGTACCAAACTAGGAGTAAACAAAGTCAAGATACTGAGCACACGCAATAGCTTTCTCTTCAGTTACACATGCCACCATAGCAACGTCCTGGGCTATCAGACCGACAAATGAGGTTGTAAACCAGTCAGTCAGAAGCTAATCAGGGATTTAGAACATAATTAGACGATGACACCTCCTCCATTCATGGATATGATTAGAGATATGAGTGGTCGTGTCTAGTTTCAAGGATGTCAGGAGGTGTGTGCCCGTGTCATATAGAATCGGCAACTGAAAATGAGTTAAAAGTGCTATAGCAAGTGAGTTAAACTCCTAAAAAGTATACCATTTTGCGGCAGAGCTAGTGAGAGTCTATTGGAACAGATGGAGCTGGATGGAATCGTCAAGCCATGAATTGGATGAACACCATATATGATAGGTCATGACATGAGCTTAGGGATATTCTCTAGACTTACTGTTGAATTTGGAACAATCACTGGGAATCTTAATTAGAACTGGTGGCCAATATGGATTATGAAGAATGGTATCATTTGTCATTTTGGACACATCCAGTAGTTCCAACGTCGCCAAGAAAGGTAATTGAGGATTGAAGGATATCTGCGGCTGTGGGTAAGAAACATCATTATAGATCCATCTAGTTCTCAGCTGCCCCCATTGATTTTTCCCAGACGGATTTGGCCCATAAGGGTTTTGTCCGTAAGGGTTTTGTCCATAGGGATTATAATTGTAACCAGATGGTTGACGCTAGTTTTGACTGCCAGCAGCCCACTGATTACCAACCTGACCAACAGGAGCAATGTTTGGTTACTGAAAATTCTGATATAGATTAACCTGTGCCTGTTGATAATTTTGGTATGGGGAAATTTGAGGTTTCCCTTGGGGCTACTGGAAACCATATGGTGGCAGGGTTCCAAACTGTGCCTGGGGTCTAGGCTACATTTGATAAGCAGGTTGGGTTTGAAAGCCAACTTAAGTTTGGAGACCGGATTGGGTCTAGAGCCCAGACTGGGTCTGAAAATTGGGTGGAGCTTGAGAAGCAACGAGCGTTTAAGTGCCCAATTGAGCGAGTCCAGACAGATGTGCTTATGTAAACTAAGGCTAACCCATCTAGATACAAGGTGGGCTTGGTTGAGAATGAGGTTGACCCATTTTCCCAGAACATTGAGCTTGTTGGGTAACGGGTTGACCTTACAGAACTGAAGGCTGACCTGTCTGACCAGATGGTTGAGCAGGCTAAACAATTGGCTGGCCTTGCTAGATTTGAGGCTGACCCACTTGCCCAGAGGATGGACCAGGCTAGATAGTGGTTTGGTCTTGCTAGATTTGAGGTTGACCTACTTGTCCAAAGGGGTGACCTTGTTGGGTACTAGGTTGACCTTGTTGGATGTAAGGTTGTCCTAGATTACCAGAAGGTTGCCAAAAATAGGTATAAGAGGAACCACTGAAGGGCGAAGGTTGTCCCTGTAAGGGTTGTCCTTGTGGGCCAACAGGCTACCCTGGATAAGGCGGCTCATAATATGACTGTCTGTGAGATAGCTACTCGTAATATGACTGACCTTGATAGGGTGGACCTTGAGAAGTTGAGGGTTGTGCTTGGCCAGCGTGATAATTGGTCGAGCCCCAAGCAATAGATAACAGAACCGAAACCTCAACTGCAGGCTGAGATGGGATGAATCTAGGGTGATAAATATGGCCTCCTCGAGAATTATAGTAATGAAACAGATTCTATGGATCCAGGTTCTGAAGAGCATGCATGTACTGGTCATACGTCCAACCTGCCGGAATGGAACCAAAAGAAGGTGGGACACTCTGGGTGGGATTAACAACTCCAGACGTTGACGCCATCGGACCACCATCAGTAGGACCAACTGAAGGTCTGGCAATAGTGGTCATGACCAAAGATGAAGTGACAGTATTAACAACAAGAGTTGAAGAAGCCACACAAATAGTTGGAATAGTCAGGACAAATGTAATAGTCACATTGTGAATCTAGGGTGTAAAAGCTTCTGAGATCGGAGTGACGGTACGAGACCACATGGAACTTGTAAGGGGAGACCTGGAACTCATGATATTAGCCAAAGAATGGTATGGTAAAGGCAACGTGATACCAAGAGGGGTGACAAAAAAGGGTGAAGTTTTCGTATGTATAGGAATTTTACCACATGCCATAAAAGTCTCTTCACTAGAGACGAGGGTCGTGTCATCCATGTCAAAGGAAGACATCGAGACTGAAACACCAAAAGGAGTAATGGGAAATCTTCTTCATAAGGTTCCTAGATAAGGTTCCAATGAATATCATAAAATTCATCTTCCGAAGTGTGAGAGTTAAGCAGTTAAATACTCGGAATAACAAGAAGAGTATCACTAATAACTGGTACCTCAAAAGTGACAGAAGATGGGGAACCTTGGTCACTTGGTACGGAATATGGGATCAGTGATTCCACTAGGATGATTTAACTCAAAAGTTCTAAGGAAAAATAAATTGGTAAGGAAAACAATCCTATGCAAACTAAAATGCAATCAAGATTTAACAAGGTAAATGTGAACGTGGTCAAATAAATTTTATGACACAGGAATAGGACTTGACCTTTTCATCTTTAAAGTGTTGAGAAAAGGACAAAAGACAACTCTAGTCGCCTTCAAATATTTAATGAACCTGAAAGGACAAGTGCTCAGATGGACCTTTTCTAAGGAGTCAAAAAGGAACAAAAGTGACTACTCTGGAGAACCAGGCAAAAGGTTTACCAAACAAACTGTAAAACTACATATACACCTTGGTGATCAAATGAAAGAAAAAATGACCAAGGACTTTCTGTATGGTAGTCAATCTTCCTGAATGTTATGTTCGGTGCATTACGGTTGACACGGCTTCCAATGGATGTAGGATGATAACCTTGTGGGGTGTCCCAATATATACTCCACAATACTGGGAGCGCAAGTCCATACTTGTAGCTATTGAGTCGCAGAAGGAGGAATCACCCAACCTTAAGCACAAACAATAGTGACTAGGTTTAATGACACTCGAGCATGTCTCTAGCCTAGACCTCTAAATAATGTGTGTTAAGTTCCAATGCGTTGTTAAGTTCATTCAGTTTATTTTAGAGTTGATCTGAATTAGGTTTCAATTTCCAGGCCCTACCGTATGTATATAAAAACCCTAGGATGCAACTAAAATGAGTAAAGCATCTTTCATTTCGATGAACACCTACTTACAGAAAGGTAGAAATTTCATTCCAAAACCAAGACAAGACCAAGACAAGCAACTGCAAGTGCTAAGAAACACAATGCGTTAACACACCAATCCCACAGTGCATTGATACTACTAATGATAGATTTGAAGTTCGCTTTCCAATTTCTCAAACATGAAAATTTGAAATGCAAATGTACTCTCACTTTCGTATACTAAATGAATGTTTTGATTTTTTGATTGTTTTGAAGTTGAAGAGACAAACAAGCAAGTGTGCACTGATCGATCCAAATAATTG
>APFE031592723.1:27328-52301 GCA_000404065.3 Pinus taeda | reverse complement strand
GGAATATGTTCCCTCCAAGGAACAAGTTGCTGATATTTTCACCAAACCACTACCCAGGGAGACATTTGAATACCTCAGGCAGAAGCTGGGGGTAGTTGATGCATCATCTTGCTGTTGAAACCTATTTGTTTCAGAGAAATATGGTTGTACGCGAGTTGCATGAGGAGGATCCGCGTACATACACCGGTTTATGCAGATACAGTCGTGTATATGATGGCTTGAAGGAAATCACTAGGGACAGACTCTGGTTGAAGAGATTCTGATATGGTTCTGACAGATACCATCTGGCACAGGTTCAGGGGGAGCATATATTCTTCTAATGATGCATTGTTGGCATTATCTTAGAAGTCCTTGGTTTGATTTCTCAAGAGTTTTCTGGTGGAGTAGATCAATGTGTGCTGGTCTAAAGGTTGATTCTGCTGATGATAGTTCATCTTGTGTCTATGTCATGTACTTCGTTTCATATCAAGGTCATGTAACTACCAATTTTGGTTTCCCCACTATGCCTGGGATGAATGATTTTTGTTTATCTTGTTTATTCCCACTTGGATAGGAGATGGATGTATGTATGAGTCTTGATGATAGGAAGGTTACTTATGATGTATGATCGAGTCATGTTCTTTCTTGTAGAACATCTTTTTGTAGAGAGCATTTCAACACAGAGCATATACAAAGGGGGAGCTCGTTTAGAGTTTTCAGCATGTACTCAGGGGGAGTATGGTAGTCCACCCCTTTTCCCTTGATGTCAAAGGGGGAGAGTGATTGGTTGTTGTTTCCATCAATTCCAAAGGGGGAGATTGTTGGCATTATGATACATATGTTGTACTTGATGGCAACCCACTCATCTCAGATGATAAATTATAGTGGAGCAAAGTTATTTTCTGATTTCACAGGTACACAGATCAAAAGAGGTGGTCATCAGCAGGTTGCACAGGAGAACTGTTGAAAAGGTGTGGATATGTTCGCAGGTCTCCCGTACAAAAGGTGCGAACCTAAAATGCACGGACTTTCATGCAGAGAAAAACACGCATCTTATGTTTGGTCCATCGTATTTAGTCTGATGTTTTTGACCCTAAGGTTTTGGTCCATGGTTTTGGCATCTAAAATATTGAACATAGGTTTTGGATCCCTAGTATTGTTTCTCAATGGTTTTGATCCATGGTTTGAGTAAGGTCTTGACTATAAAAGGGAAAGGAGATAAGTTGGCAAAATACAAGTGTTGAAAATATTACGAAGAGCAAGATCTGAATTTCTGATAATCGGTTTGTGAGACATAGTTGAATTTGAATCAAGGAGAAACTGGAGCATTATAAGTCAGATCTATTAAAGAGTTGGGATCCCTTTGACGCATGAACGGATCTGTGATTTAGATAGTCTGGGGTATGTTTGAGCACTGATAAACTGTCTAAATCTGGAGGTGTGTAGGAGCGGCAAAGGCGCGGTGCAGAGGTGTGCAGCACTAGAGAAGAAGCAGGTGCGAATGTGCATAGAACCAGAGAAAAATCAGGTGTGGAGGTGCGCAGTTGAATTGGCGGAGCAGGTGCGGAGGTGCACAGTTGAATCGGCAGAGCAGGTGCGGAGGTGCGTAGTTCAGTAGATAGTGCAGGTGCGGAGTTGCGCAGACTCATCATGGAAGAAGTGCAGATATCCACAGGTTTCCTTCGGCAAAGTTGCGGACCTTTTCTTGAAATATATTTTAGTTGTCTTTTATCTGTTTCTGCAGAGATCTGGGTTTAAATTGGTGTCTGGTTACTGGTGTTATTTTCTGGTTACTGGATTCTGAGAAGTTATTTGTTTAAAGGAGATTGGGTGATGCACGTGTACTTGATGTTTTGGATCTAGTTTAAAAATTTATGAAATGTGGTCCCTGGAAGAAAAGAGAAGGTTGTAGCCTTCTGTAGGTCAGCACCTACATACTAGTATTTCAGCTAGTACAAGAGCTAAGGGGGTTTTAGCTCCCTTCCAGAAGAAGCTAGAAAACGAGAGAGGGTTGTAGCTCTCTGCACGCTGCAGCCTGCATACTGGTAAAAGACTACACCAGTAAAAAACCATTGTAAGAAGAAGTTTCTAATTGAAAGAAGATAGAGAAATATTGCAACAGGTAGTTTTCACCAACATTGGGTTTCCACCTTACATCTTGTGTTCCCTGGTGTGACTGTCTATTTTGTGTTCTTGCTCATTATTATATGGTTCTCACTTACAAATTAATGACAAACATATGAAGAATAAATTAAACTATAAATTTGGAAGGTATATGCAAGTTTCAATTGTTAGATCTGAAAATATTTGTATAAATTGATAAGAGTTTGATAATACTGATTCACCCCCACCCATCTCAGTATTATTTCCAACGATCCTCAAAATTCAAGAGACACTAAATCAAACCAAACAAAAGCAAAAAAGAGAAAAAGCATACAAAGGACTCCCCAGTATGGTCGCCAACTTGTGAAGTAGGAAAGTGTTCCCTCTGATGACAAAGGAAACCCCTCTAACCCTAGAGTGGGTCTAGTCACAGCAAAGACAAAACAACAATTGATTCCCTTAAATAGTCATTGTTGGAGGCCTACCTCAAACCGGTGGTTGATGACATTCCATTGCACTACTCCAACTTCCATTTCTTTCTCCTCAATGAGTAATTAACCTGAAACACCACAAGAAAACAATAGAGCATGTAACTGAGAACAACAATGATCTATTTACCTATAAAGTCAAGAAATCATAAGCTATCAATTAAATTATGCACAAGATATAGGAAATCATCATTGATTTCATTAAAATGAATCAAGAGCAAAGCTTATAATCAAGTCTTGACGTTGCAAGCCTTCTTGGAGGGTCCATCTAGTATGTTTCTTCAAGCATTCACTCTCAAGAATGGGTCACCCAAATAGACAAAATCTCTTTTTCAATCACAAGCTTTAACAAGGTTAAGGCACTCCACAACCTCTTAGCAAACTATCAGCAATTCCACATTGTCACACTCACACCGAAGCTATCTACTAGACTCAAAAGAACCAACAACACTGTCCAACTAAATAACTAGCAGATCATAGCAATGGTGATTGATTTTGCAGGAGGAGTCTCCATGAGATGAGGTAGAGGGAGCTTATCCTCAAGGGAGGTTGCACAAAATATGGAACCACCATCCCAAGGGGGAAGGGCGACCCAAATTGACCCAACAACTAGCATTAGAGACATCCAAAAGGCTGATTGTTTGTACAAATTTTCCGAATCTGGATCATTGCTAGGCATGAACTAAGTCTTAGCAATGACATCGCAAGGAGGAAATGCATACAGACCAATTGTCACGATAAATATTTGGTAGCCTCATGTTGGGCCCTAAAATTTGACTGCAGTGGGAAATAGGTGTACACCTATGACGGGGTCACAATGAGACTATTTATGAAAAGGAATCATCGCGTAAATTAATGGCTTACTCGTGACGATTCAGAAACTTGGGGAATAAGGGTCAACTTTCAACATGAGAGAGAATTTTCTTAATCTCCTTACATCAGTGGGAAGATATGAACATATTTATCTGATACATGACACAGTAGAGGGACTAAGATGAGGACAGTGACAAATTACTGTGTAACAATTCAGTGACTCCTTCGGCCCCTTGGTATACAGCTTTAAGTTTGGGCAAGGAAGGGACCCTATCTATAGAATTATTTTCTTCTGAGACTGCACAAACCTCTATAGAGTTCAATTGGCATTCATTCCTAGGATTCTTCCTAGTGCATCTAGGATAAAAGATGGAAAAATCCCTCTCTGCTTCCTCTTGTTTTCTTTTAAAGTATCCATTTGCATGGCAAGAGTCTACAACATCTCATTCTTGAAGTCTTCCAACATGTTTCTAATTTCACCTTTAATGGATGAATTGGAGGAAGAGGTACTAGCTATGGGTTGACTCCCCCTACCTTTCTTTCTGGATGCTCTAGAATGGTTTCTGAAAATAATATTTATGTCCTCATAGGATAGTTGGTAGATGTCTCCCCGAGCTAGTAGATGGAGGGTGTCTAAAAGGTCGTCCCAAATTCCCTTGAGTAGGACCAACTTCAGAGACTGAGGGTCAAGTGTACACCCAGCTAGTTTGTAATTGAGATAGAACCTTTCTTCATAGTCTTCCAAGGACTCATCACTTCCCATGGGCATTCAAAAGATCTCTTCTTTAATATCTTTGGACCTACAATAGTCTCAATACTTGTTTTTAAAGGCCTGCTGCATCTGAGCCCAAGTTGTGATGCTATTTCCAGGTGATCCCATGAACCAGCGCAGTGTTGTATCCTTGAGACTAGAAGGGAACAATTTTATCTTTTTCTCATCTTTTGCATAGTCATAAGTTCGACAGGTGACAGGAAACTCAAAAACAAATGTGTCAGGATCTTCTGTAGTCAAAGCATGGAAGTGAGGTAGGGCTGAAAGTCTTATATTCTTCATTTTGGTGTCTGCATTGGTCTCTCTAATGGGGAAGGTACCCTCTATTCTCTCTCCATTTCCGCTAGCATTTCTGTTTTCATTCATTAGCCCCAGAGGAATGTTTTCTTCTTCTTCTTCCCATATAGGTTCTTCAAATATGTTTGGCTATTCACCTAAGGGTTATTCTTGATTGCAGCCACAGTAGAGGAGAGAAGGTTGGCTATGTGAAGCAGTGGGGGTGTTGGGAAAGTTTTTTGCTGAGTTATCTCTATTCCTACGAGGCATGAAAGGAAATCTTTTTGGTTGGCCGTTGTTCCTTTTTCCCCACACTGGTAGTACTTGTAGAAGTTGAAATTGTGATTGAACAAAACAAAGTGAAAATAGCTGAAATGAACTTGCTGAATGGAAATTTGCAAAATTGAAAAGGAAAGCAAGGAAATGCAGAACTAAAAGAAAAGAAATGACTAGTCTACTTTTGCTGAAATAAACTATTAGCATAATGTTGCAATAGGAAATAGAAGAATGCAGTAAACACAAAATACTCTAACGCTTCCTCAGCAATGGTGCCAAAAAGTGGTGAGTGTAAACATTGCAGTAAGAATGCTACAACTCCTGGGCTTCCAACTTAACTTTTATCAACCCATTAGTTCGTAACAAACTTGAAAGCATCATTGTTGTATGCACAAGTACTAGTTCTCACTGCAGATTGTCACCTGGTCAGCCTAAGCAAGATCAATAGTAGCTCAAGCCAACTTCTATAGATTTTCAAAGAAGCTCTATGTGTGATGAAATGAAAGAAAGATTACTCTACAAATTCTATTCTAACTGCAGAAAGGAGAAAGACTGGAATGTAAAGCAAAACCTAGTAAAGCCTAATTAACAAACCAACTCTACTTTTGCCAAAAACACTATGAAAACCATGAAAGAAATGCCATTACCTACTCAAGGAAGTAAAAAACATCTAACCATGCTATTTCTAGAAGTAAATAAGCATAAAAACATATTTTTGGATTTTTATGTGTTTTTAGGTGAATTTAATCATACATCTAATTTACTGTGTGAGAGTGTGGCAGTGAACAAGTGGCGTTAGAGGGTGGTTTTGGAGCTTGGGAGGATGTACGATGGCATGGATGGGTCCTAGAAGGTCTTAGGTGGCCTTCTAGAGGCTTTTCCCACACTCAGACTTCAAAAGAAAGCCTACAAGAAAAACTATATGAGGACATAGGGAAACTATAGGAGGAAAACAAGAAAGCTACAGGAGGCCTACAAGAGGAGGCCGAGAGAAATTTTCACTGTTTTGAGGGTGTGAGAGTGGGTGGAAAATGTGGAAGAAGGTTGGGATGAGGTGTTAGGGCACCTAAGGTCTACCATGAAACACTAGGAGAGAGAAAGATGATTGGGTTTGCTCAAGGAGAGAGGAGGAAGTTCTCTGGAAATAAAGGAAACTAGGGTAGAATTGAGGTGAGGTTTGGGAAACCTGTAGGGCATGGGTTAGATGGAGGGTGTGATTTTTGGTAAGCTGGCCTACTGTTGGAAGAGATCTACTAGTTAGAAACTGATAGTCAACCAAGAAAATCAAGTAGCAAATGAAATGAGTGCATCCTTGGAAAACAAACTTTTGCATAAAAATGGTCTAAAGTATGAATAATGAAAAGAAATGTTGAGAAATGTTGCAAGAAAGAAAAGCATGAAAGAGGACTATTGCAAATCAGGAAGTGAATATGATAAAGGAGATCTAAAGCAAAGAAAAACTGGACTATCAACCTACTAAAGAGCTGCAAACACTAGAAGTCCTTGGAATGAGGAAAATCTGCGTTTTTGTGGTAGCAAGAGAGTCTTTGCCTCAAATCATGGTCCCAAAGGGAGGAAGAGAGGCCAAGGAACTATTGCTAGCCTTTTGAATCTTTTCTGGTCACTACTTAACCTGCTACAGAAAGCACAAATGAAAGTAAACTACTAAATTGTCAAAAGTAACCTATTCTTAACCATAAGGAAAATACATCTAACAATAAACTATTATACCAATTGAAGTAAAGCATACAAATACAAGTAAAGAGAATCTTGGCTGCTTGGATTGGGCCCTAACCCAAGAGCTTCATGCCTATGAGGTAAGTCATTGCTAGCTCAAAAAGGATTCCATCTTCATTATCAAAGAATAGTAAGATTACATGAAACTATCACAAAATAATAAGCTCGAAATTTGAGCAGAGTTTACACAAGCAAAAAAAATCTGACCCTAGTGAGGCACTAGGCCTCTCTACTTATACATCTAAAGCTACCACCAGATTCCTTAAAATCAAAGAGGCTTGGCTTCCAAAACTTGAGATAACTCTCAAATATCTTCCACTTGCTTGGTTGCCTTCTAGTGCATGATTCGGTTGCTTGTACTCCGAGCTGAATGAAGGGGAATTCAAAGTGAGGAGCAATAAATGAGGGGGATTCCCTCCTATAAGTCCTTTCTCCTATCTACTTTGAGTTATTTCTGTAGTTTGGCCACTATGTCCTTGAATTTGACCTCGAAATCCATCAAGAATCTACATTAAATACATGTTAGACCACATGGCATAATAAGTAACTCAACGCACCCTATAAGCATAAATATAATCAGAAAATCATACAATAAGCTAAGAGAATGGCTGATTTGACTAGGTTAGGAGGAAAAATGAGCCCATATAATTACCCATTTATAAGGCTCATCAGTAAATATCCTAAAAGGTAAATTAGAAGAAAAGAATAAACTTTTACGATTTCAAGATAGCACTAAGATTTTGGATGATATTCTTAGTAATCAAAGGTCTCTTGCCATCAAATCTAGTCTTAGTTTTCATGAAACTATTAAAGATTAATCTAGCTCTCAAACTGAAGCAAGGAACTCTAATGCAAAATCTAAAATTCTCAACAAGGAGCTAAGAGTTCAATCCCATCAACAACCAAGAAAAGAAATTCTTCAAAGAAAATCATTTACTCCTAACTATGGATGTCATAATCGGTTCTTTCCTCTCATGAATAATGTTGAATGTTTTATATGCCATAATTTTGGACATGTTGTAGCCAAATGTAGAAGTGGAATGATCCAAGCTAATAACCGTCACACAAAAATATCATTAGCTTCCAGGTACTTTAAGGGATATTTTTTTCTTGTGATATGTTTGGTCACAAAGCCATTCAATGCTACAGAGGGAATATGAAACATATAAGATGTTATGCATGTAACAAGTTTGGGCATATAGCAAAAGAATGTAGGAGAAAATTTGGGCCAACATACCTACAGGAGCAAACTTCATCACACTCCAAGGTATGGGAGAAGAATTAAGTATAGTCAGAAATATGTGGCATAACTCAATATAAAGACAGAACAGAGTTAGGAGGAACTAAAGCTATGAAATTTCAGTGCTCTAATTCTCATACATAGTTATAATGAAGCAAGTCACATATATACACAACTTAGAAGCTGCATTGTTGTGTATATGTTGGTTTGATAAAGAAGCAGTGGGACAAACTCAGGAAAAGGGGTATGATATGGTTCAGTGAATTATCAGTTATATTTTATATTCTAATTGACGATGATTACAATCTGTTGATGATATGTAAAAGTGATTTTGACCCTCATAAGTTATTGATGACATGATGTATAACTAGTTGATGATGATGCCTTGATGATCCTTACTGATATATGCAATGATTAGATCTGACAGTGAACAATTGGCATAGGTTCAGGGGCGGGAATAGGCTATGCTTCTAATAATGCATTTTTGGCATTGTGTTTAGAAGTATTTGGTACTAATGTTATTGAAGTGTTTAAATGAAACATCATGATATGTTGTAGTCATGAGTTGCCTATGATGAAATATCAAATGATACTTATATTTCTTGAGCCACATAATTGTTATTTAGATCAGATTTATGGATGATTGTAGATAATCATTTTGATGATGCATACAATACATATGATATATGCTTACATGGTGATCTTCATAAGGACAAGGAGAAGTACAAAGCTTGAGTACAAAACTTCATTATTTGATGATGAGTTACTCATTTATTTTATGCTATTGTCATCATTCCTTTGAAGATGCATAAAGTTCATATGGTACAATAATGATGTAGGATTCCTATAGTTCTTACCTCTCACATGGTTGAGGATTGTTGTTGTTGATGGTATCAAGAAAGCTTGAAAAATGACTATGACCTTATGGTTTTCTAGCTACATATTGCCATCTCCTTTATGGATACACATTATGCTGGATACATGGATGATTACTTAAGTTTCATATTGATAAATATTGTTGGTTGGCTAAGAGAATGGTGTTATTACAGGTCTCATGAAGACATAGCTATTTGAATGCATGGATATTCAGAGACATGGCTTACTTAGTAGCATAATGATGATTCCTTCTTACTTTATGATGATAGATTTGACACTCACATATGTTGATTATCATGGTTAATGTATATTAGATGTGGGATGTTCCCTAGTGATGATACATGGTTGATATATTGAGGGTTCTTGTGGAAAGATCATACAGTTATTGATGATGATGTCATGATCATAGATGATGACTATGTTATTTTCACATACATATGATATGATGTGAATGATTTTGTGTTACTTCTTGGAGATATGACATATGCTTAGTTGATTCATGGAAGGTTATGATAAGCCTCTTTCTACTAAGGAAACAAAGTTGTTGGTATGGATGTTGCTGATAGATGCTTATGGTGTAGATCATATATGATGTATGATAGTTGTTGATGACTATCATGGTCTTGTTTAAATCTTTGATATTTGTTACAAATGTCATGTATATCACTCAATGAAAAAGTCATATAAAGGTCCATGATGTAATAATATGTCTTTGCCTGTCATAGTATTTTGATGAGTCCTTTTGGTCATATGATGTAATTTATACCCCCACTATGCATGGGAAGGATGATGCAATAATTTCTATATTTCAGTGATCTATAAACATTTGGTATATCCCCAACTGGTTGGGTAGATGAGTCAAATTTGTTATATCCCCACTTGGTTGGGAGATTGATGTATGTATGAGTCATTGTTGATAGGAATGTCATACTTACATAGTTGAGTTATAGAGTCATGTTATTCTTTTAGAAAATATATTTGTAGACTCTACATGTGCTCAGGGGAAGCATGGATGGTATAGTGCATCTCAGCATGTACAAAAGGAGTTTAATCAGAGAATTCAACATGTGCCTAGGAGGAGCATGATCAATGTTCATATTCAGCTGTTCAGATATGAAAGTATTCATTTTGGTCAGCCCTTTACCCTTGATATCAAAGGGGGGGAGTATCTTGGTCCACCCTTTGCCCTTGATGTCAAAGGGGGAGAGTATTTTGGTGTTGCTTGTTATCTCTAATAGTTTCTACAGCTTGCAATAATCAACACCAACATGGTTGCCATCAAATCCAAAGGGGGAGATTGTTGGCATTATGAGACATGTGTTGTACTTGATGGAAACTCAATTGTACATGGTAACTAGATGAATCTATAGGCGAGATATCATAAGTGAAAGAATGCATGGCAGTTGTGTTTACGGATGTGACAAAATGTGAGGAAGTTCAAAGGAATCATTTCAGAAGTAATATGGAAAATCACATTATAACAAGTATATTTAGAGGGAACAAAGTAATGGTATAAAAGAATAGGATGAAGGAATAGAGGACTACAAATCAAAATCAAGAAATTGAAGAAAGAGAATGGTTTAAGAAGTATATGCTGGTTCACCTTGTCCAAATAGCGTATACACGCGAGCTCATGGAACAGGAGAATCATATACATATGCACGCACTTTTGTAGAAGGAAAAGTGCGTATGGGATGGAAAATCAAGGTTTTTGTCTAAGGCATTGGTCCGAGGTTTTGGTCCAAGGTATTCAGTCCGATGTATTTGGTCCAACGTATTGGTCCGAGGTTTTGGCTCGAGGTTTTGGTCCAAGGTATTGGTCTGAGGTATTTGGTCCAAGGTATTGGGCTGAGATATTTAGTTCAAGGTATTTGTCCAAGGTTTTGGTATGAGGTTTTGGTCCAAGGTATTGAGAAAGTCTTAAAACTATATAAGGAGGAGAAGATAAAAGGGATAAGGGCAAAAGTAATGAATATCTTATGATGTTTTAAAAATAAAATATGCATGTTATGGATTTTTGACGATTTGCTTGATTTAGACTAAATGTGCACGTGAGAATTAGATAATGGATGAGATATAATGATGGATCAGGATTATAATGACTTATCATTATGTGATCTGATAATGGATGGGCTATATCTGATTTCTAACACATGTTTTATCCCTTATATGTGATGATATGGGTATGTCTAAAGTCAAGAATTGTAACGAAGTTATAAGTAAGTATTTTCATATCTATACACTAGTTCTCTTTGGTGAAGGTGTGTATACACGCTGGTATTGGCTCTTCCAAGTAGCGTATGTAAAAGAAAGGCTTAATGTTCAAGGATGACTGATCTATCAGATCAATGGTGTTGTTTTACCATTATCTGTCAATGAAGTCTTATTAGATCTGAAATTAAAACTGAATACATAAAGAGTTTATGTCTCATTTATTAATTGATTCAGAAAGAAGGGTGATCCTTGTTGCTATCTGTTTAGAACTTTGTAATATGATAATAGATATTCAGAATGCCCTAGACTACTACAGTTTGTGGTTTAGAGGTTTTATGATTCAGTATCTATAAAGGTATACAAAAGGTGGTCAAAAGGAAGTAGAATATACCTGCAAGTTTTCTTCATTAAAGGAGCATATACATTATGACATATGCATTTTGAGGTTACAATTATTTTTGGTTGTTGATGTAGGGTTCTGGGTTCAGATCTATGTACTAGTTACAATGATTTGTCTATTCCAGTTACTTGGTTGAATTTGATTAAGTTTGAATGAATGGTTGATTCAATTGTTCGGTGATTGTTTGATTCAATTGTGTCATAGGTTCATAGATTTCAGTGATTGATTGTTTTAGTTATATCAGAGATTGATGATTTGGTTTTAGTTATACCAGAGATTGATTGGGTTTCAGTGGTTGGTTGATGTAGATGTATTTGATGGTTGTATTGCAGTGGTTATTGATTTTGAGCTTCAATGTTACTAATGGGTATATTTTTAAAATTTGATGAAATGAGGCCTTCATGTGTATTATTGTGTACCAGGAGCACCCAGTATGAAAATATATGAAACGTGGTCCCTGGAGGATACTGAGGGTTAGAGCCTTGCGTGAGGAAGTCAAAGCTTCCTACTAGTAGTGGCTGGTGATTTGATCAGGGGGTTGGAGCTCCCTTCCAGTAGCAGCTAGAGAATGAGTGAAGGTTGTAACCTTCTGTAGGTTGGAGTCTATGAACTAGTAAATATATTTTCTAGTACAAGAAATAGCGGGTTGTAGCTCCCTTCCAGAAGAAGCTGGAAAGTGAGAGAAGGTTGTAGCCTTCTGCATGTGGGTGGTGCCTACATACTGGTATGAGTATGAACCAGTACAAGATTGTAAACATATTTTCTTATTATTAAAATAATACAAAGGTGACAATAGTAGGTGATTTTCACCCACATTGGGTTTCCATCTTAAATCTTGGTGTTCACGTGTGTTGTTGTGATGGTTTATTGTGTTATTACTGCACATGGTTACTATTTAATGTTTAATAAAGTATTGATGCACTGAGTAAAGAGTATATAAATCTAATTATGGAAATGAAAAATTTATTGATTTGTAAATACTGATTCAACCCCCCCTCTCAGTATTATTTACAACACAAACCCTTGTTTTCCTGAACTAAACCTTAATTTCCCTTCCTAGTGAGCTAGGGTTTCACTATGGAATCCGAGACAACTGAGAAGAAGAGGCACATGGGAGTTCATATAAGTAGGTATGAGCCCACTTCATTACATGAGATCATATCTTCACCATTCTCGAGAGATCATTCCAAGAGACAAATCATTTGCCACTCATAGGGAAATCTTAATTCAAAATTTGTTTTTGAAGTACGAAAGATGATTTGGAAAAAGTGAAAGTGGTTTCTATCACTAATACACTAAGGAATAAAAACCTCCTTCATTTTATATTATTGTTTGGGATAAATTCCAAAAATATAGTTGCTATAGGAGAATTGCTTTACTTTTGGAGTAGTCTTGGGAGATTGGCTTTTTAGGTGGTTTAAAGAATGTTTTTGCAGTTCTTGATGAGTCCATTGTGTAGCAGACATCATAATATTTCCAACCAAACCACTTTTAGAGAAAAAATCATTTGGGAAGGCCTCCAAACACCCTCTGAATGACCACACTACATTTTTTCTGATAGCGCGCCATGCTTCTGCAATTTTTGAGTGACCAATGTCAAACTTGGATTTAGAACATCTAGGAAAGTTTTTCTGAAAACGATAGCAGGTTTTTGTTCATAACATAACAAAGAATAAAAAATTCCTCATTTTTGTAAAAAGCATTATGGTTAGATAGATATGGGTCCACCATTGAGACCTAGTTTTGTAGAAAACCCAGAATTTTTAGCAATTGTTTGAGACAATGGCACAACCAAAAATGCAGCGTGCCCCATGCTACGCTTCTGATTGGGGGCTCCAAATGAAATTTTGTTTTCATATCTAGATTTCTCATGACTTGTATATGACTATAGCCTTTGGGAGCAAACCTTCAACAGGTTTTGATAGGTGAAAATGGCCAAAAAGTACCTAAAAATCACCTTTCTGCCCTCGTGTTGAAGAGCACACTGTGTTTTTGAGAGTACCTCTGGGAGAATTAATTTTTAGGGGACTAGAATAACCATTTTCAACTCTTGAATTTTCCATCATGTTGAAAATCCACAACTTTTAAATGAGCCATCAAGATCAGAATTTGGACCTCTTGTAGGCCTCTAAAAATTAGTTCTCCCAAATTCGCTGCGCTTTCTCCTGGCATACTGCGCTTTTGACTAATTTCATTACTTTTTTGCTTGTAACATATTTTTAAGAGTTTTTTCAATTGGATTTGAGTTTTTATGATGTAATTAAGGGTAAATAGGCTTGTTAATTTGTTTCTATGTAAGTTTAGGCCTTATTTATGAGAGTAGTTTGAGTCAAAATTTAAATGGAGGAGTTGTTTTAACCTCCGTAGACATTAGGGTTTGGTTGGAGCACCTCATGTATGAGTTCCTAGACTCATGTATTCGGCCCTACGGAGAACGAAGATGTTGTTTAAGTCTATATGTATCATTTTGTCAGTCATACAACAAGCTGGACATCAGAGGTTGGAACACTTGTAGATTGTAGTTCAACTTCTTATTGAGGAAAACAAAGAGTAGTTTACAACTATTATCTAGGAATTCATGCAAAGTGAGTTTTTGATGATATATTTGATCTTTTATAGTCTTATATGAATGATATTCATCTCTCCTTTCCATATCTTTTTGTTCAGTGATTTTCCTTAAAGATTATAAGAAAAATTCTTTTAATAAAGCTCTTTTTTGGTGGGAATATCATTTTGTGTAATTTTGCTTCTTACTTAATGAATTCATGGTGCACATGCTCATTAAGACCTTTTTATCTTTCAAACACTACACTACACCAACAAAAATCTAAATCAATCACAAAAGCATTGCTACCTTTCTCCTGTATATATTTGTTGTTGTAACCCTTTGATACTTTGACCTAGCTACCTAGTTTTTATCCCTAATCCAACATCAAAACCTAAAAACTTAAAACCCTACCTGAGCCTAACATATCTAGCCTAAATTGTTTTCTCATTCTAGTCTTCATTTGTTGTGAATTAATAGATAGATCCCTTTCTTGTTTTCCAAGGCTAGTTGTTGAACCCAAGGGGTCTGAGGTTACCTCCTTCAGTGTCCCATCTCAGCCTTGGGACATTGTGGAGGGTAACATTTTGGCATCATTTCCAAGGAACGCAAGATCATATCTTCCTTGTGAAAGAATGACAAGGATCAGATCTGATTTTTGATGGTGGGCAATGTTCACACGTAGGAAAGCTGAAATCATTCACCTAGCAACTCAAAATCAGTTTCAAATTTAATTCAAGGATTCCATTGGAGGATGAACCTTACCAACAGAAAAATGAAAGGCAACATGAGAAGATCAAGTATTCAAGTTGAAACGTCATCGAATAATTCATGCTATTTATTGTAAATTATTTCTTCTTTTTTCCTGAGAATGTCAAGAAGGTTTTCCAGAGTATATTGTATTTGATAAAATATCGCAGACCCAAATTTGATTCCTTTCCTTTGAAAATTGTGAATACAAATTTTGATTTTGATCAAGACCCTTCTTCTAAACCTTATGTTGACTATCTTCAACTCTATGAGCCTCAAGAGATCAAGACTAATCCTATAGATTCTGTACATACTCCTATACCTTGTAAAATTCTAGATATATACAAACCACTCATCTTACCTCCTATACTCCATCATTTCCCTGAACATTATTACAAATATCTTCCCAGGTTTGTTGAAGAATATGGTAGCATCACTGCTAGAAAACACATTCAGAATTTTGAAAATTTTCTCAACCTTTTTGAGATTGAAGAAGATGATGTCAGTATCATGATTTTTTCTTTATCTTTGCAAAGGCGAAGCTAAGAAATGGTTCAAAAACTTGCTAGTTGCAAGAATTTTCGATTTCCATCAGTTTGTGAAAGTCTTCCTTGATAAATGGGTGATCAAGAGGAATCCTTTTCTGATTTTAGAATTATATACTCATTTAGAAAGACAAACAGGAGAAACAGTGCAACACTTTTAGCTAGATTCAATCAAGTATACCATTCAATTCCCACTGATATAAAACCACCTCCTGGTTTAGCTCTCTTACACTACCCAGATGCCTTTGATCCTAAAATTGAATTTCAATTGAGAGAAAGGAACACTACAACACTCAACGAAATGAAGGATAGTACAATAGCCGTGAAAGCTAATCCGCTGGTCAAAAGGTCAAAGTTGAAGGAAGAAGAGAGGGAGAACGTAGAGAAGAAGTGCATGGCATCTTGAAAAGTGAAGCTCGACATTTTGGTAAGAAAAATGGAAGAAATGATGCAAAAGATCACCATGAGAGATGAATTTGTTGTTCAAAAAAACCATGTCCCACTTATTGCCGAAGAAGAAGAGGTTACTAGTCCTAATCATTTTGTTGCTAATCCCAGTTACCATAGATAAGAAAATGATTATTTTTTTTATTCATTTATGGACGTCATGAAAGTGGATTTCTAGATCAACCTGTGGAGAATCAATCTACTAATCCAATGTTTATGCTTGATGTCATTCCTTATATTGATGATTTACCCAAGTATGATCAGTATGATGATGATTATGTTGTTGAAATAGAAGCTCACACTTCAAGGCAATCAACAACATGTTGTTCAGAGGAAGAATTTTAGTTTCAACAACAGATAACACTCAAAATGTGCATATCAATCATGACAACAATGAAGAAAATACAGAAAATTTCAAAGCAAGTGAAAGGTCTTTACCTTTATGTTCTACTTCATTTCAATTACTGAAAGAAAACCTTCCTAAGATTAGAAATCAGTAGCCTTTCAGCTCTAATGTTGACCACGTAGAAGACAATGAACTTCCTGATCTCGACTCTTTACCCTTATGTTTCTCCTCATTTGCAAAAATAAGGGAAAACTATAAGATTTCAAGGAAACAAATAAGCAAGTTGACAACAGTTGGAAAACTTCTCCTGAAATTGTTGAGAATGTTGTTTCTAATATAGCTGTTTTTCAATCCGCAATCATAGTTACCAAGAAACATTCAGGTTGAAAATGCGGTTGAAAGAGTGAATAGCTTGTACAAGATCATGTAGTTTCATCATAACTGACCCACAACAGGTTACAACAACTTCCTCATATTTGTAGTGATCCAATAGGAAATTATTTGGATGAGTTTTGTAGTCAAGGTGGTTCTCCTTTGGTTATTTATGAGCCTACAAATAGGGGTAAGGGAGATTTAGCTTAGCAAACAACATTGCTATCTTGTTCCTTAGAAATCACATCATGTTCATCACAAAGGTAACTTGAAGTCTTGCTACCTTATTATGACAATTTTAAGTTGAAGTTCTAGGAAAGCAAGGATGAAAATGAAAATTTGAAACCATGGTATGAAGACCACCTAGAAAGGAAGTGTAACGTATCAGATCCTCCATTTGAGGATCCCTTTGCTGTTTTGTTAAAGTAATAAAAAGAGGCAATGTTTCATGATTTTCAAGACCCCTTCGGTAGTCTTTTGCAAGCATGGGAGAAGGTGAATGTCGTTTTTTTGTCAGCGTAAAGCTTTGTTTCAGTTTTCATTATGAGTTGCCTACATGTACATCATTATGTCTACTTATAGAGGATGTAAGCAGAATTTAACTACATGGTCATCTCCTTTCTTGGATTTATTGGAAATTTCGTATGATTTGAGTGAGCATCTTATGGATCAATTAATGTAGGTAAGTTGTGATGAATAATCTCAACATTCTGAGCATATTTTTCAATGTTAGTTTGCGGTTGCCGTGTAGAGTTTAGTTTTCAATTTGATTTGAGTGTCATGTTTTTATATATGACTCCATTCCCAAAGGATGAGGCTACTTGGTCTGTGGTGTTCTCGATACCTCCTAAAGGAGATACCATCCCTAGCTAGAGCCAATGTTAGTGTGTGTCAGTCTTGTCGGTCACCAGTGATCCAATATGCTCTTACAATATTTTTTGTTAGGGTCCTAGGTCAAATTTTTATGTTTTAGTAGGTATTTAAATAAAATTTTGGTCACTAGTTAGTTCAGTTAGGTTATTACTACTCCTTTCACCTCCATGGTCAATGGACATAATCATGGTTAGGTCATTCATTATTGAAAGTGTCTCATAGCCATCATGGCCATCATTCAGCTCATATTTCCATGTTGTGTCATCATTGGGTCATAGGGTTAAAATAAAGAAAATTGGTCATTTCACCATAAAAATGAGCAAAATCATCATTACATAAGGTTGCTTCATCAATTTCAAATTCCAGACTATCATTTACAAGTAAGTGGGGCATCTTATACCTTGTTTCACTTTAGTTCATGCTTGGATGGATCAATTCCCTCTTCTAAGGTTTTGCTTGCTTTTGCTTGGTTTCATAATTTGATTGATACATTGATGAGAAAATCGTTAATTTTATAGCTCACTCATATTCCCTCACCTGTTATGCACCTTCCTAAACACTTCCCCTAATTCCTATCCCTCAATTTCTTTATTTTCCCACAAACACTAGCCTAGACTATACTTTCCTAGGATAGGAATATGTTTTTTCCATTTTGGACCACTTCCCCTCACTTATTACCTAAAATTCCACCTCCCTACACTCCGTAATGTTTATCCCTACCCCCTTAAATTTTCCAAGAATTTATACACCTTCAAAGCCCTTCATCTCCCTCCATTCACAAAACTAGCCCAAAACCCTCATTTTCCTAAACTAAATGCTAATTTCCCTTCCCAGTGAGATAGGGTTTCACTATGGAATGCAAGACAAATGAAAATAATATGCAAAAGGGAGTTCATATCATAAGGTATGAGACCACTTCAGCACATGAGATCATATCCTCATCATTTATTAAGAGATCATTTCAAGAGGCAAATCATTTGCCACACATAGGGACAGTCTTAATTCAAAATTGGTTTTTGAAGTAAGGAAGATGAATTTGACAAAAGTGAAAGAGGTTTATGTCAATCATGAACCAAGGAATGAAAAACTCCTTCATTATACACATGTATTATTATTTTGGGGAAATTCAAAAACTATAGTTTCTACAGGAAAATTGTTGCACTTCTGGAGTAGTCTTGGTGTTATAGACATTTTAGGGCACTGCAAACCCAATCATAAATGTCGTAAAACTGAGGGCTCCTAAGTCCCTAAAAGTGTTTCTTCACTACCTAAAGGAACAAGGTCAGCTGATTACATCATCTCCCAGAAGTTCTCCACAGAAAACTGCTCAGAAATGGTCAAAACTGGACCATACTGAATGCCTAGCACAGAGGGTGCGTGCATATCACCTTCCCATTGAAAAGGGTATGATGCATACTGAATGGCCCCTCTGTAGGGTGTGATGGGTGAGAATGGACAAATGGCAGAGATAGGTTGCGAGGTGGAGGATCATAGAATCTTCCAGAAACTTCCCCTCTAACACTTGCCTCTCTAATTTCGACCAGGGATGAGTAAGAGATCATCAATCTCCAAGTGGAATCAAGAACTATCACAGAGAGGAAACTAATCAAAATCTGAGAAGCTGACTCGCCCCCCTACAATCATCTATATATGGATCCCTCATCATAGAGATCCAGAGGCTGGAATCTTGTATCTTGTAGAGAAGTGTTGTTGGTTCTCTGGTGTAACATCATAGTGTTGGGTGATCTAAGCTTTACTCGAGGTGAATAAGGGATTTCCTGCTGGAGGATGATGCTGGGTCAGAACAATTGGTTGTAATCCTCTTGCTATTCTTGATATTAATAAAGCTATTCAAGTTTTCCTCCACATTCATGTATGTTTGATTGTATACGCATTTGTGTGGTTAATACATATCTAGTCCTGTATTTTTTATGAATATAGATCTCTATTCTTCGATAGTATTATGCTGCTTTGATTCCATAGGTTCTCTCTGAAGCTATGTAGACAAAGAAGGAGTGGCAAAGATCTATCGAGAAGGAGAGGAACCGAGCAAGGAACCAAGCCCAAGACAAAGGTTGGTGTCCTTTGTTCCCCTCTTGTCTATTTTTCATAAAGGAAAATGAAAGTAGTTTTAACTTGTTTGTTTCTAAGATAGCTACCAGTCTTAGTGGGAATAACAACTCTAAGTGGACACTATTCCCGGTAACAAAATGGTGACCATACTGGGGAGCGAATAGATTATTTGTTAGTCTATTTTTGTTTATTTTATAAACTTACAGATGGAGCCTGAAGTCAAGCTAGCTAGCCTTCGAACTGCATTTGCTATGCAAGTGCAAAGTAGATCATTGCTACTTCAGTCTATCTCTGGGTTTTGTTTATAAATTGAACAATCAATCTGCAAACACTCTAATTTCCCTAAGTGGTGGCTTTAGTAACCTCCTTAGGTAAACCCCTGTGATTTATATTACTGAACATCACTTACTCGACCTAAATCCCTGAACTGAATTGCAAATTGTGATCAAAGACTAGATAAAAGTCTTGCACTGGTACCATCACACCTTCCCTTCAAGGCAGTATGTATGCATTGCACTTCCCATGTGCAGTAGGTGCACTGCATACTGGATTCCCTGTGTGACAGGTGCAGTGGTCAGGGAAGGTTAATTTTACCTTCAGAATTTGGTTTTTCTTCACTCTTTTCAGTTCTATTCAGGAGTTTTGTTGTCTGTGGGCAGTATATCTCTATGGAAACCCTCTTCTCTTCCATCATTCCACCTCCATTGTGCAAAGAACTGTAAGTGTTTTTATGTATTGTGCGGCATATCTAGTTCTCTTTTACAAAGAAGTAGCATAATTAGACTGTCGTTCCTTGATATGAAAGTGTCGCAAGTGTTGTTTTCAGTCATAGAAGAGAATCCTATTGTTCTTGATAGTCGATTGTGCTGTTACTCTTGTATGTGATTTTAATTAGTAGTTTTTCAAGTGTCTAAAACAATTTTCATTTCGAAATCGCAAAGTGTCGTCCTTATCTTCACTTCATTTTGAAAAAATAAATTTGTTAGTATTGTCGCTTTGGAAAATAATTCAAATTTGCACTTAGCATTCTTCTTGTCATTCATACATTAAGAAGGCTAAAAATAAATACATGCATGTGCATTTGCATTTAGACTGCTTGGTTTGATTTAGGATAGTGCATTTAGTGTGTGCTCTGTGCTCTTTGTTGAAAGACTCTTAGTTCTCTTTCCTTAGTAGCTAGGATTTTCATTGCCAAAAAAAAGATTAAACATTTGTTTATCATCTTAGACTCCAATTTAGGAATTGTATACACATCATGCGGTGAACCTGAAAGAAATTTTTTTAAACAAGATCAACTATCAAATAAATTTAATGAATCTAAAAACTCTTCGGAACCTAACGCACAACATCTAGAAGTCTAGGCTAGAGATGTATTTCGGCGTCGTAAAGCCTGGTAACTGTTGTTTTCATTGTTGGTTGGGTGATTCCTCCACTTTGAGACAAGTGCCAGTATGGACTTGTGCTCCCACGTACCGTCAAGTATATATTGGGAGACCACAATAGGAAATATTCTTTATCCTCAGGAAGTCGTGTCTACCGCCCTATCGATTGCAATGCACTGAACACAGCATTCAGAAAGATTGAATGCCGTACTGTAAAAAATATTCTACCGTTTTGTGATTGGTTTGGTAATCCCTCTGCCTAGATTTCCAGAGAAGTCTCTTTCATTCCTTTTCAGACTCCTTAAAGGAATAGTTCCATCTGAGCACTTGTCACTTTAGGCTCATTAAAAACTCAGGGTGACTAGAGTCATCTTTTTTTTTTTCTCAACTCTTAAAAAATGAAAAAATAAGTTGTGTCAAAGCGTCTAAAATTTATTTTAATCGGAATAACATCACAAGTTCCCTTGTTTGTCTTTAGGTTGAGAAAAATGGAGTCTACCAACCGAGGATGTCCCCTTGGAGGAAATCCTAGTCCTTTCTCCTCTTGGGGAGCTGTTGGTGCACCCCATATGGCCACATTGTCACTTCCAGGGTTGATGATTGGTTTGCCTGTATGGCTCTTCTCTACCTCTGTCGTTCAGAATACCGTAATTCCTGAATAGTCAAGTTAGCAACTATGTGATGCTAGAGTTACCCCCCAACCTTCCACTTCATCCGTTTCTCCCTCTCCTCCTTCCTCTTCACTTGATGAAGCTGGAAAAGCTAAAGATCAAATACTTGAGAAGAATAAGAAGTGGAAAGAGAAAAAGGAAAAGAAGAAGAAGGAGCCAAAAGAAAAAGGGGGCAACCATGCGTTGTCTGGCAAAAATTCTCACACCGCATCGTCTAAACCTAAATCTCCATGTGTCATTTGCAAAGGAGATCACTATCATCGAGATTTTCCTTGCATACCTCAGATATTAAGGGATTGGTCTCCTTGTTTGCACAAACTGGTGTCGTCAACATCTGATGATCTTGTTGAAAGTACACTGTCAACCAGTGAAAGCAAAGTATCTGGAAAAAAAAGGAATCACAAATTTCCTTGTAAACTGTGAGAAGGTGATCACACCATCCACCGTTGTCCCTTCCTATATGAAGCCAAAAGAGTTTTGGATGACCGTCCTGGTTCACCACTATGGCTCCTTCCTGGATATAAGAAACTCTTTCCAAGTCCACCATTGGTTGAAAATCCGACCGACACACCGTTGTGGTCGGTCGAAGCGTCTATCATTGAAAATGAACCCTCTGAATCCATACCTAACGAAAGTCAAAAGGTTGAGGCGGCAGTTGACCCGGTCTTGCCTTCAGAGGGATCATCTTCGAGTGATACCATCACTGAAGAGAAATAGAATGACACTGTTCAAATTCTTTTCGTAAACACAGACTCCGATGAACTTGGGGGTAGTCTACCCATTCCTTTACCATGGGAAGGAAGTTCATCAGAGTCATATTCGGCCGTCTATTCGTTCCCACCTCCAAGCAACCTAGTCTTTTCCTTCGATTGGAATCTACTAGGCAGGCCCCATTTACCAGCTAGTGTACCATTCTGAATCATTGTACAAGCTTATAGAATGGTCATGGCTGGTACCATGATAGATGAAGGGGCTTCTGTGAGTATCCTTTCCTCAACTGCTTGGAAAGAGCTTGTTTCGCCATCGCTTTTGCCTGAAATGAGAAATCTGACAGGCTTTGACAAAGGAACCAGTCGATCGTTAGGGATCCTTCCAAATGTGCCCATTACTTTGAGAAGGAAAAATGTTCACATGAACGTGATGGTAGTCCAAGGACCCCTAAATTATAATCTACTCCTTGGGTGTGACTATATTTATTGCATGGGAGTCGTTGTCTCCTCACTCTTTAGAGTAATGTGTTTTTTGCATGAAGGCATAGTGGTCAAGCTTGTAGACTAACTGTCATTCCCCAGTTCACACATAGAAAATGGTCAAACGCCATCCATAAATGGTATTTTAATGCAAGGAATGTCTCATCAATCTCTAGTTCGTCCACCTAATGAGCACGAGTGATTCGGGAGGATATGGCTGAAACCCAAGGGGCAAGCACCCTGGCCTGCTTCGGCAGGGAAACTCTAGGTATAAAGTAGGTTTCCGCAGAGGAAGATGACTGGTCCCAAACCCGTCCTAACAGGAAAAGGGATTTAGACCAGAATAAGATTCTCTCGTCAAGGTTAGGAGGTTGGGATTTAGAACCACCTTGGTCCAGATGGACTAAGCCAGGAAGTGTTTCTATCTGCAACATTGATGGAAACTATCTTGCAAAAGTAAGAGCTTCTATATGGTAGCCTGGAAATTTTTCGTTATACCTGGGGCCATGCAAACCTTTTTGCATGCAAGCGAAGAGTGACCATTTATTTTTTAAATTTGTAGGTCCTCTAACCCTTTAAACTCGTAGGATTGGTCGTTTCCTAGCTTGCATAAAGAAAGGATCTGGGAAAAAGCTTTAAAAGGTGAAATCTCCATAAAAAAATGGCATCTTAGATGAGATATCCTTATTATATGACTGGCACGAGCAGTTTTAACACGGAATTTAAGCTCGCTAAAAAATAAACATAAGCAATGAGCAAATGTTTCCCCCAGAGTTTAAGCTCATTAAAAGATGAACTGATCCCCGGTAAATAACCATTGTGAATGCATGATCATCAGCTTTTGAGCCTTGGTTGTGTTCTCATCATCACCTCCACTCTGTTTTAGCTGATCATTCACCTCCATTTGATTGTTTACCCCTTTCGAGGAACATCTGCGAAGAGTGATTCTGTCAGCCATCCTTGTGACACTGTTGTGATTGGAAAATTCCAAACCTTACCTGGAATCAGCGGCTACCTGAAATCATCACTCGTTCCTCAGAAAACGAGTCTCCTTTAAGCTCTTTTCAACTAACTCATAAAATATCAAAATATTGCCGAGCGATTAGCCTCTCCGGCTCGTTAAAGTCATCGGAAGTGCTATCCCTCCTCTAGATTTTAATATTTTTGGACTTGATGGATTATTACACACAAAAAAATCAAGCGCTTGTCTTGTTCGGCTCGTTAAAACTATCGAAAATTCATCCCTTTCATATTATTTTATGCTTTTTTGGACTTAAGGGATTATATGACGAAAAAGAATTATTGGAGTTTCCTTTCCATCCCTTTCAGACTCTATAAAATTGAAAAGGATAGAGTTATCTTTATCATTAAACTCGTTAAAACCTAATAGCGACAAACTTGTCCAAATGGATGAGAACGAGTTTCACTGTTGCTAGGCTCATTAAAACATAGCAAAGAAACTTTATTGGTAGCAATTCACTCTTGAACATGACACTTTCTCTCTGCATCCGAGTCGGGTTGGGTTGTTCCGTTCACTGGTCATATCACCATTGTTCCGTCACACCATCCATCTCTGGGGTTAATGCTACCAATCCATCGTCAGTGTCGCCGATATGTTCAAGATAAGTTGCTCAGAGAATTCACCTATTTCTCATCCGTTGCAATACATTCACACTCCATTCTTTCATGACCGCCACCCTAAACCCTGTATCATCAGATCGGTTTCACCTCCAAAATCATTTTCTTTGTTCTGTGTCATAGATGTGGGATTCCTTAAGGCCCTCCTATGATGGGTCACTTCTTGTCGAAATCAGATCATTGTCCAATAATTTGACTTAGGAACAACCCCTTTCAGTACTTTGAACCTTGCATGCCTCAATGGCAAGTTTCTCACTTTCGGCGACAGGCTTACATCAATGACCTTCGATCGGAAGATTTTGCGTGGTGTTCAACGCCAAGTCCCTTTTTCACACCACACGAATTGTACTGTAGTAACTTGAGGATCATTGACATTATTGGTGACTCCTCTCGGGCTTGTTAACATCTTACATCATTGGCTCATAATCAAGCAATGTCTTTCCATGTTTGACTCCAGAACATTTTTCACATGGATCGACTTGTACTCCGAGTGAAGATGGAACGAGTTTTTAAGACCCCGGATCTAGTTTCATCCATCCAGGCCGCGATATATTCAAGAATATAAAGACATCAAATTTACATCATTTCCGAACAGATGATCATCCAAATCAAAGGATGATGACTCCGTCCGAATCATCAGTCTGCTACATAGACGGTTGTCTGTCCTATGTACATGAAAGTGAATTTATAAAGCTAAGCATGGGAATGCCCGCCTCAACTAGATCATGAAAAATATTATGAAGATAATGTATTGTATTGTATCTTATTACAAGTCGCCTCCCAGCTCGAAAAATCTTCAGATCCTCATGGTAAAGCATTTCACCCGACATCAAAAGATTAACAACCTCATGCTTTAGGGGGAAACTATTATACACATTTTTGGGCACTACAACCCCAATCATAAATGTCCATAAACTGAGGACTCCTAAGTCCCTAAAAGTGTTGCTTCACTACCTAAAGGAACAAG
>APFE031592723.1:0-26717 GCA_000404065.3 Pinus taeda | reverse complement strand
ATTGGTTGTAATCCTCTTGCTATTCTTGATATTAATAAATCTATTCAAGTTTTCCTCCACATTCGTGTATGTTTGATTGTATATGCATTTGTGTGGTTAATACATATCTGGTCCTATATTGTTTATGAATATAGATCTCTATTCTTCGATAGTATTATGCTGCTTTGATTCCACAGGTGGTCTCTGAAGCTGTGTTGACAAAGAAGGAGTGGAAAAGATCTATCGAGAAGGAGAGGACCCGAGCAAGGAACCAAGCACAAGACAAAGGTTGTTGTCCTCTGTTCCCCTCTTGTCTATTTTTCATAAAGGAAAATGAAAGTAGTTTTAACTTGTTTGTTTCTAAGATAGCCACCAGTCTTAGTGGGAATAGTAACTCTAAGTGGACACTATTCCCGGTAACACTTGGGAGATTATATTTTTAGGTAGTTTAGAGAACGTTTTTGTGGTTCTTGGTGACTCCATTGTGTAGAAGACATCATCAGATTTCCAACCATACCACTTTTAGCCCAAAAATGCTCTAGGAAGGCATCCAAACACCCTCTCAAATACCATGTTGTGTTTTTGCTAATAACGCACCATGCTTCTACAATGTTTGAGTGACCAACTTCAAACTTTGACTATGAACATCTGGGAAAGTATTTTTGAAAACTAGAGGAGGTTTTTGGTAATAACATGCCAATCACAAAAACATCTCTTAGGTGTGTAAAAAATGTTATGGTTATAGACATATGGCTCCATATTTGAGCCCTATTTTTCTAGAAAACTCGTAATTTTTGGCAATTTTTTGAGACAGTCACAGGGCCAAAAATGGAGTGTGCCCCATGTTGCGCTTTTGATGGGGACTCCATATGACATTATTTTTCATATATGGATTCCTCATGACTTTTATATCACATATAGAATTTGATATCAAACCTTCAGTAGGATTTGATAGGTGGAAATGACCAAAAACTACGTAAAAATCACCTTTTTGCCCTCCAATTGAAGAGCACGCTGCATTTTTTAGAGTACCTATGGGAGAATGCATTTTTCTTGGGCTAGAAGTAACCTTTTGAATCTCTTGAAGATTCCATCATGTATCATACATCTAAATATTTCCAATGAGCCATCAATATCATAATTTGGACCTCAGGAAGGCCTCCAAAAATTAGTTCTCCCAAATTTGATGTGCTTTCTCCTCACACGCTGCACTATTGACTGATTTCACTGCGTCTTTTCCTGTAACAAAATTTTCTCAGTTTTAACAGTTGGATTTGAGTTTTTATGATGTAATTTCTTAACTTTAATGTAAATATGATGTAATTAAGGGTAAATAGGTTTGTTAAGTTGTTTTTATGTAATTTTAGGCCTCATTTATGAGAGTAGTTTGAGTCAAACTTTAAATGGAGGAGTTGTTTTAACCTCACTAGGAATTAGGGTTTGGCTGGAAAACCTCATGTATGAGTTTATAGACTCATGTATTTGACCCCTGAGAGAAGGGAAATGTTGTTTTAGGCTATATGTATCATTTTCTCCGTCATAGAACAAGTTGGACATCAAAGGTTGGAACACTTGTAGCTTGTACTTGAACTTTTTATTCAGGAAATCAAAGGAGTCATTTGAAAATATTATCTAGGAATTCATGTGCAGTGAGTTTGTGATTATGTATTTTCTCTATTAGAGTTTTATATGAATGATATACATCTGTCCTTTCCATCTCTTATTTCTTCAGTGATTTTCCTTAAAGGTTATAAGTAGAATTCTTTTCATAAAACTCTGTTTTGATGGGAATATCATTTTGTGTAATTTCCCTTCTTACTTAATGAATTCATGGTGTACATGCTCATTAAGACATTTTTTCAAACACTACACTACACCATCAAAACCCTAAGGCCATCAGAAAAGCATTCCTACCTTGCTCCTCTATATATTTATTGATGTAACCCTTTACTACTTTGAGCTAACTACATAGTTTTCATCCCTAATCCAACATCAAAAACTAAAAACTCAAAACCCTACCTAATCCTAGCACATCTAGCCTAAAATATTTTCCCATTCCAGTCTTCATTGGATGTGAATTCATATAGAAATTCATATCTGGTTTAGCGTGGCTAGCAACTGACCCAAGTGGTGTGAGGTTAGCTCCTTCGATCTCCCTTCTCAACATTGGGGCATTATGGAGGATAACAGAAGGTATTTTCCTTTTAGTGTTTGGCCATTGGAAGCCCTGGTTGGTTTTGTCTTTGTTTAACCCATATGATCCCACATTCATGCTTAGAATATGGAATGAGGGTTATTTAATAGAAGAGATATTTGGCTCATCCCAATCTATGGTTGTGTGATATGTGGAAGTACCTGACTTTGTTTCCATTTTCATATGTTAATATGAGATATTTTTCTATTGTGATCTATGAGGATTTATAGTGATTATGTTGGTAATATTGTGTCTTCTTTTCCATGTTTTCAATGCTAGTTATATGATGTATTTTATCTATGGCTCCTATCATTTTCTTATGAGTATTTGAATGGTTGATGAATGCATGAGCTAACAAGTTTTATTGAAGCTATGTTGAGAGGGCATTAGAACTTCTTGGTGATTCTTAGATGAAGTTCAAAGATTTATGATTAGATATGCATTCATGATCTATAACTTTCATGTTTACCACATGTTTGATGAAATGTCTAGCATGGAATACCCTTGTCTAGGTCAAGTTATTTCTTGAGTTTTGATTCATTATCATTGTCATTACCTCTGATTGCTTTCTTCAAAAGTTACATAAAGTTATTGGTAGTGTTGTATAGGCTAGCTCGAAAAGGTGGCTCCTGAGCTTAGGATGCCTTCGATAGATAGTTGTATCCTAGCCCTTGGATAGACAGTTAAGATGCCTTGATAAATAAATATATTTCCTCAACATTATACTTGGAAGGGGCTCCTAAGATGAACTCAAGAATTTTGGTCATAACCGCATGGATGGAGGCTTATGTGTGTGGTTGTGACCTCATAACCACACTAATGTTCTGTTATGCATGTGGTTGGGGATTCTCCTTAATGAAATAGAGTTCCAGTTCAGGGATTGACCACCTGGGGTGGTTTGCAACCCTTGAGTCATCTGTGGTCTCTACAAGATGTTTGTTTTTGGTCACATTGCAAGTACCACCCCCATAACTAGAACTTGGAGGCTAGGTCATGTCATCATGACATTCATCTCATGTTACCTTGGTGAGCTTGTAAAAGTGGGTAAATGTGGGAGGAGGTAGTTACACCATCCCAAAAATAAAGATTGTACTAAGTGTTTTCCTTTCAGTTCCATTCCTATTGGAACAAAGCTGGAAATGGTTCATGTGGTTTTTACTCCATATTTTAGGTGGCCTCTCTAGGTTAAATTAATTCCATTGCACCTTAAGCTAGGTGATGACTCAATTTTGTAGCATCGTTTCTCTCTGATATAATATTTGTAGTGGTTCTACCTACAAATATTGTTTTAGTTCTACCTACACCACATTTCAATTAATGATGTAAGAATCATCATGAACATATTCCTTTAGTATTGAGACATGAAAAACATTATTCACTTTGATAGGACTGGAAAATGCTAGCAGATAAGCTACTAGCCAAATAGTAGCTAGAATCTCAAAAGGACCCTAGTATGATGTTGATACTTGCTTAGCACAAGTCCCTAATCCTAAAATCTAGTTTCTTGATTTGAATTTTATATACACATGTTCTTGTACATCAATTTATATGTTTTTTCTCTTCTCATATGCATAACTCTTTTGTTAGTCGCGTGCAACTTTCAAATTATGTGTAATATTTTTCACAACTTGTTCCATTTCTTGTATAACATCAAGTCCTAATACTAGTTTGTCTTCTAGATTACTCCAAATTAAAGGAATTTGAAATTTCCTTCAATACAGTGCTTTGAAGGGACTCATTCTTATAGATGTTTGATATCTATTAAAAAAAAATTGATAGATGTAGGAAATGTTCCCACTTCATAGGTTTGTCGATAACATACATACTTAGCATATCCTCTAAAATATGGTTTTTCGTTTCTATTTATCTATCTATTTAGGGATGGTAAGAAGTACTAAAGTTGAGTTGAATTCTCATTCCTACAAATAGTGTTTTCAAAAATGTGGAAGTGAATTAAGAATCTCTATCAGACATCACCATTTTTGGTATACCATGCACCTAAAATATTTCCCTCATGAATATGTCTACCATCTACGTTGTTCCAAATCTAGACTGAACACATATAAAATATGTTTCTTTTCATAACTATATACCATAACCATGATAGAATCATGTTGTCCTCTAGTTCTTGAATTTACACTAATAAAGTGTTATGAAACCAACTCACAAAATAGAAGAAGAGATAGATCAAGGACTTCAAAATAAGACTCTTAGAGGGAGAAACCTCCTTTACATTACACAAATGAACAATTATTGGCTGATGTAAATGAAAAGACCTCCTTTACATATAAATGCGTCTAAAGGTTCAAAATATAATCAAAGCTGGCATAACAATAATAATGTAAGAGCACAACAATAAAAATAGTGCACTTATATGGAGCACAATAATAACAATATGTGGACTACATGGGCACAACAATACAATAAGGGGATTACACTAAAAATAATAAGGGGTTGTAGTAGTATAGGGACCTAACATGCCTCTCTCCTTCTAAAAGTGTTGTCCTCAACGCTTGGGTAGTTTTGCATGCTTTTGTATAAAATTCTTATCCTCCCATGCAAACTCTTCAGTAGTTAAGTTCTTCCACTTGATCAAATACTTTGAAATTTATTGATTCTAGCTCTGATACCAAATGTTATGCAACCAACTCACAAAATCTAAGAAGAGATATATCAATGACTTCAAAATAAGCCTCTTCAAGGGGCCAACATCCTTTACATTACACAATGATACGAATGGGAAAACTATCTTCAATAGTGAGCTTGTTGAGTTAGTTTCATATCCTAGCTCTGGTACCAAATTTTATGCAACCAACTCACAAAATAGAAGAAGAGATAGATCAATGATTTCAAAATAAGCCTCTTTGAGGGGGAAACCTCCTTTACATTACACAAATGAAAAATTCTTGGATCATACAAATGACAAGACCTTCTCTCTATATATAGGAGTCTAACGGGTCACAATATAATCAGAGTCGACAAAATAATAATTATGTAAGGGCACAACAATAACAATAGTGGGCTTCTATGGGGCACAATGATAACAATATGGGGACTACATGGGCACAATAATACAATAATGGGGTTGCACTAAGAACAATAAGGCATTACACCAGTAGTATAGCGACCTAACATAAAGTCTGTAGAAATAACTTCCCACTACCATTACAAAATGGGTAATGGATTAAGTAGTCCAACTAGGTGTTGATCTACTATCCTCACCTTTTAACAATCTAAACACTTAGCCAAATATTTTGTCACTTCTTTCTTCATACAAGGCCAATACACTTCTTTCCTTAATGTTGAAATCATTTTATGGTATCTTGCATGTCGTGCAAAAGGTTTCGAATGATGTTCATCCAAGATAAGTTGTTTTTAGGCAGATTTATTAGGAACATAAATCATTTTCCTACATGTTAACAATTTTATGAATTTTCTACATAACCAAGAATTTCTGTTTGCTGTAATTTCTATTGAATTTTAAAATAAACTTCATCTTTCTATGTTGAAATTCTGATTTGTTCAACAAAATCTGTTTTAGCACTACTAAGATAAATTCCCATTAGTGAATTTACATTTCTACCTATTTTCATTTAATATGATTTATGTCAAACTCATACTCACTATTAGTATGAAGTATTTCTGCAAGTGAGAAAAAATCCCTTGACTTAAGTTATAGGTGACTTAAAACCTGAACAACAAAATATGGTTGTGTTTATGCTTCATATCTACAACAAAATGTTAGAAAAACACTGCAGAAAAATATGGCATATAAATCGAAACATATAACAACAGAAATATAATTGTAATAACCCAATGGAGAATATGAAATATCAATTTTATTAATAAAGAATGATACAAGAAGTGAGGAGTGATTACATAATTGGAACTTTAGATCCCCTTCCAATGTATGGGTCCTTTCTTGACCTTGCACTTTAGAAATATGATTCTCTCTCTCAATATGCAATGGGAAAAAAAGAAAGCAAAAGATGCTTGAACTCAAGTGGGAGCTCAAATGCTATGAGATGATAATGGGGGGAGTGAAAATGGTCAAATATCTTTATTTATAAAATGGTTGAAGTAATTATTAAATAAAAATGATTTATTAATCACTTTGTTGAATTAAGAAAAATATGAATTTGACATAATTATTAAAGAATGATTTAACAATTATCTCATAAGGAAAATAAGGGATAGATAGGTAATAATAAATAAATAATGATTTATTTAATTATTCTCATGGGATTTTTGGATTTTAGTGAGAATTAATTTAGGAAAATGGTTCACTAAATTATTTCCTATAGTGAAAGTCAGTTTTACCATGGTAATATTCATCATACATGGTGTATTTTGATCAACCTAGTAAGAAATGGCTAGGTGATTTTTTTTGGGAAAAAGCACTCACTTAAACATGCCATATATATAGCTTGTGTAACATTTAAATCAAATTTACTGAAAATGTGTTTTAGACTAATGTGGTCCGCAACAAGTGCAAACATTTTTCCTAATAAATAATGTGTCCACAATTTTAAAGCATGTATAACAACAACTAACTCGAGGTCATATACAACATAATTTCTTTCGAGTGATTTCAATTTTCTTGACTCACATGCTACCATGTAAATTTCTTTCATAAGAAAACCACCTAGTGCTTCAACGCAAGCATTAATACATACCAACACCTCCTTTTCTAGATCTACAATCTTTAAAATAGGCATTATTGTTAGCAGATGTTTTAACTTGTCAAAATTTTCTTGACACCTAGTTATCCATTCAAACTTTACTCCCTCCTTTTGTAATGAAGTAACAGAATAGGCCAATTTGTAAAAACTTTCAATGAACCTTCTATAATACCTAGGGATTCCCATGAAGGATATGATATATGACAAATCCTTAGGTATTAACAAATTTAGAATGGTCTTAACCTTTACAAGATCAATAGATAATCCTTATTTTGAAATGACATGACCCAAATATTGTATTTTGTCATTATAGAACTCAAATTTTTTGAATTTTCCATACAATTAGTGTTCCCTTAAGGTTTTTCAACACCATTCTTAGATGTACTTGATGCTCTTCCTAATTATTTGAATACACCAAAATGTCATCTATGAAGACCGAAACAAATTTATCTAGTTACTTACTAAGCACATTGTTCATAAAACAAATAAAATTTGTAGGTGTATTTGTAAAAAACAAAAGGTAATAGTACAAATTTATAATGTCCATACCTAGTTCAAAATGTTCTTTTGTAAATATCTTCATATTTAATCCCCAACTGATGATATCCCGTTCTCAAATGAATTTTTGAGAATAGTGTTTCTCCTCTCACTTTGTCAAACAAATCTTCATTGTGAGACAAAATACTTATTATTAATAATTGGTTTATTTAACTTTCTGTAATCTATGCACATCCTAAATGTACGACCTTTATTTTCCACAAACATTATGTGGGATCCCAAAGGTGAAACACTTGGTCTTTTGCAACCTTTGTCTAGTAATTCTTATAATTACATTTTAATCTCTAACATTCATGGCTTACTCATTCGGTAAGGTGTCTTAGATACCATTATAACTCTTAGTACTAAGGCAATGGATAAATCTATATCCCTTCATGGAATTAGTCCTAGAACATCTTATGGGAATACATCTTTAAACTCATTGATTATAACTAGTCTAGTTTTGAAATGTTTTTAATTATTATTTATTTATTTATTTATTTTTATTTTATTATTTTCATCAATTTGGACAAAAAGAGTTTGTAGCCTTTTCTAGCACTCCTTTTTAGTTGTAAAGCTAAAATTTGACTCATAGAAGTGGGCCTTGGTTTGTATTTTATTAGTTTTTCAATTCCTTCAACAATGACACAAGTCAAATTTTTCTCTAAACAATTTACTGCAAATTTGTTTTTATCTAACTAGTCCATCCTATCAATAAGTCATATGAACCTAGAGGAAGCATGTTTAAACTTAGCTATTTTCTCAGCCATTTTAGATCACAAGAAATTTTTTTACATAACTAGTTACTTTCCTCTTTATACCCGTTGCTAGTTGTACTAACCATGCATTTTTTAAATTTTCAATTCTTAGGTTAGATTTTTGCACCACTTGTGGACTAATACAACTAATACTAGCTCCTAAATCAATTAGTAGAGATACACATTGGTTCAATATGTTACCTTCAATTTTAATCATAGTGAATTGCTCCTTTGCTTGTCTGTCTTCCAGACCACCATTAAGTCGGGGAACATTCCTTACAATAGCATTCACTGTGGTTTCTTCATGAACAACTTGTACATTTTGTATAGATCAAATATTTTGTGTATAGTTTCTTAGTAGATGGGGTTATCCACATCCGCAACACTTTAAAAGTTCTCTCTCTTTTGTAGTAAGTGTCACTTTATTGTTAAACTTTATTTGCTTTGAACCAATTTGTGATTAAGCAAGTTGGGGATTTCCTTTTATCTCCAGGAGATTCTGGAAAAAATCCATTACAATAATTGTCATGCTAATAAAATATAGCTTAATACTTCTTGTAATAACATCATTGTTTGGTCTATCATATTTTCATTTACACATATGATCCAAGGTAGAAATGACAGTTTATAACATTTTTATTTAATAGGCTCTTTCAATCTATTATACTAAAGTTTTAGAGGGAAAAAGTAATATTTCCATCCCTTACATTTAATGTATCCATTCCATTTATTTAAAACTTGATTCATACCACATAGTATGATGACTCAAAAACTTAGCCACTTACACTTTAATTAAATCTTTGGCTTGATTATGAATACATTACCATGAATCATTCATATAACCCCAAGTACCAAGTCTCAGTGCATATACTATCCTTATGTTCATTAGATTGGATCTTTTATCACCTCATAATTTCCCTAGGTTGTGGGGAGAAGACTAGAGGTAATAATAAAACCACTTGCAAAGCTGGGATCTAGCCCTTCCAGCCTCATAGAGGGATCTCTCTTTCTGATTTAGACTTATATCTTATGATATTATGCTAGTTATTGAGTTCTGAGTTTTATTTTTCAAAGATTTGATTGAAAGTTATAGTGAAATTCCATTGGGCATGGAGTCATGACTATTTGGGTGATCAAACACAAAAATGACAGAGCGGTTGTAACATGGCGAGATAGGTAAACTTTTGGATATTTTAAAGTATTTGAGGGGTGTATAGGATGAATATGATTTAAATTTAATTAAATATAGTTTATGTTGGGTTGAATTCTATACTTAACATCAAAATGAAAACATTGATATTTTTTACAAGTCAGAGCAGAGGACACCTAATAAAATTCGGCCCTTTGTCTTCTTGAAACAATAAAGATAGAAAAAATATGGAAAAGTAAGAAAATAAAAATTTCACATGAGAAAGTACATCCAAAATTTCTTGGTACAGGAATCTTCTAACAAAACTCTTTATATTAATGTAAATTGATCACTTTAGTACAATACACAACTTACGTCAAAACATAGCTCCTTTCTTCATACAGGTTCCAACCCTTGTTAACTCATATTACTATATACTTATAGAATTTTTTCTAAGTTAATATCAGATTCCAAAAAGGAAGTGATTACAAAATAATATCTAACAATTTCTGGAAAAAACATTACAATAAACTAAAGCTAAAAAGAATCGCTAGAGAAATGCAAGAAATTCGGAACTGCTGGAAAATCTTCAGCCTTCAAATCTAAAAATTGGATCATTAATGTTGATCCTCTGCCTTGGAATCTAGAGAGGTTGGAGTTGTCTTCACAAGACCTGTTAGCTTCCCTTTCAAATGTGATTAACTATGCCATATGTATCAGCTCGTTGTCCCTTTGAATGCTATTTTGGAGCCAAAAAATATGAAAATAATTGCATATTTGTTAATGTTTTCCACCTAGCTAATCAATAAATTATTTGTATTTGCAAGCTAAATCAAATTTACGTGTTGAACATTTTTCCCATAATATTTTCCTTTATCACTGTCCCAAAATATTTTGGAAGAAAATATTTTCAATAATATTTCCAAATATTCTTCTTAAATCTATAAATGAATTTCATAAAATAAAATTTCATAATGTTTCACTTGAATGATATATAAACCATCCTCTTATTTTTAAATCCATGCCTTTTTTTCCTTCCCATGGATTTTAAAGACCATTTCTTATTTCTCCTTCCCATGGATTTTAAAAACCACATCCTAATGGTTGATAAAGTATTTTTACTTTCCTCTTTTACTCCTATAAATTTTTTGGGGTAAGTATTTATCCAAAATTTCATTTCCCATGAATTTCTCCTCTTTATACCATAGTAAAAAAAAATTCATTTTTACTCACCCTCCTTTTACTTTCTCTTGTAACCTCATTTACTTTCACCTGTAAATCTCGTTCTACTTGCACCTGTAAAGTCATTTCATAAATATGTGACCTGTAAAATCATTTCACATTAGTTGCATTTTACTGAGCCTCCCATCCATAAATTCATTTCATAAAGATATGGAATTTCCTTTATTTCCTTTCCCACCACATTTTATAAAATTTTAATGAATATGAATAATGGCTTTTAAGGGAGTATGTAGTAAGTGGTTTAAGGTGGCACGGTCTGAAATGACTAAGAGTGGTAAAGTGAAACCACTTTTTCGGGGGGTTGCGTAGTGAAGTGTGGGGTCACAAATTTAGTTTCACTTTTCTATTTTGACGATATATTAATTTTAATATTTCAAATAAATAATTTCACATTTATGCATTTTTCCTTTGTTTTCTAGATTTGAGGAGAAAATTTCAACTTGCACTATATTTTTATCCGAAAGTCGGTTTGAAGCACCAGCGATACCATTGGAAATATTATTCTAAGAACTTTACAATGAAATCACCTGCAACATGATCTAACCTAGAATTTAAATGCAAAAAATCTCCCAAAAATTCAGACTAGTCTTGACCACAGGACTTCAAGAACTAAATAGCTCCTTAGACAAGAAAACCTTTAGGCTATGACACCTAGTGATTCATAGGATAAACTAGAAAAAAATGAATAGTAAGAAGCCAAAATCATTGGTTCGTATTATAAGACTCTAACATTGGATCCAATGGGGATGTCATCCTCTTAGTGAGGTTCCAAAGAACACCATAGACCATGTGCCTAACTATTGGGTTGATCCCAAACCTGAAACATGCTATGCCTTAAAACCACTACAACTAGCACCCAAATGGTAATATGTTCCAATACTCAAACTTAACCAAATCCATTCTTCAAACTCGAATCTCCATTGTACACTGAAAAATGAAAACTCTACTACAAACTGAACTTTGAAAAAATATGGCTGGAAAAGATGCTCAAAATTTTGAGCTTATTCACACTCCTACCTACCTTAGGATTCTTATACCCCTGAAAAATTAAGTAATAGAAAAATTCCAAAAAAACAATCAAGTAGCTTCACACTTGATGTGATTCCCGCACTGTGTTCCAGCAAAATGGAAACTAGAAAATGTAAGTACAATGACAAGTAATTGTAGCTTTTTTTTTTCACAACAAAACATAATTGGAACTTTGTAATGAGTAATTTGTCCATGCAGATAGCTATGGGATAAAAAAAAACATATTTCATTTGATCGTCATCAAGAATTTCTGTAAAGTTTTTCTCAAAATGAGACTTCTCATATGTGTTGTTTAAATCAGACCTTGGTTTCAACTGTAAAAGGTCCTCAGAAACTAATTTTGATCTTGAAAATTGTAAGACTGAATTCAAACAATTAAGATCTCAATGTCCTTCTCAATTTTATCAGCAAACTCTTCTAAAAAGTTGGATTTTCCTTCCAAGCTACATTTGCATGCCCTCAAATAAAGAAGCAGTAAATTGGAGGAATCTTCCTCCATTTGATCAACATCATAATCATCCCAGTATACTTTGAAACATTCAATAGAAATAGGGTCTTCCATCAACCCTGTCATTTATATTAGGAAATTCAAGCTCTGAACTCTTTGGACAGCAGAGTCACCATGAGTGTTTATGTAATATGGATTCTTAGACAATGGAGTCGCCAAGTGAATGTTTCAACCTTTAGATGTGTCTAACTGATGTCTACTATCAACAATTAAGTCTGAACCTTGAGAGACTTTCTTGGGGAAGATGAAACCTTTCGTCCCCATTATGGTGGAAAGAATAATATCACTATGTAATTTCCCTAGGTTGTGGAGAGAAAACTAGAGGTAAACACAAAACCACATGCAAAGCTAGGAACTAGCCCTCCCAGCTTCACACAGGAATCTCTCTTTATGATTTAGACTGCTATATTAAGATATTATGCTAGTTATTGAGTTCTGAGGTTGGTTTTTTAAATATTTGAATGAAAATTGCATAGAAATTTGGTTGGGCGTGGAGTCATGAGTCTTTGGGTGATTAAACACAAAAATGATAACGAAATTGTAATAGGGCAAGATAGACAAACTTTTGGATCTTTTAAATTATTTGAGGAGTGTATAGAATGGATATTATTTAAATTCGATTAAATATAGAACATGATGGGATGAATTTTATACCTAACATCAGAATGAAAACAATTCTATTGTTTACAAGCCTGAGTAGAGTATATTTAAGAAAATTTGGCCCTTTATCTTCTTGAAACAATAAAGATAGGAAACATATGGAAAACTAAGAAAATAATAATTTCATGTGAGAAAGTCCATCACCAATTGCTTAACACGAGAATCCTGGAACAAAACTCTCTATAGTATTGTAAATTGATCACTTTAGTACAATGCACAACTTACATGAAAATATAGTTCCTTTCTTCATACAAGTTCCAGACCTTTTTATGTCTTGTTACAATATGCTTATAGACTTTCTGCTAAACTAGTCTGAGATTCCAAAAAGGAATTGATTACAAAATAATATCTAACAATTTCTGGAAAAATATTAACAATAAACTATAGATAAAAAGAATCACTGGAAAACTGCATGAAATATGGATCTACTGGAAAATATTCAGCCTTTAAATCTAGAAATTGGTTCATTAATGTTGATCCCCTACCTTGGAATCTGGAGAGGTTTAAGTTGTCTTCACAAAATCTGTTAGTTGCCCTTTCAAACCTGATTAAGTTTTCCATATGTACCATCTAGATGTCCCTTTCACTATTATTTTTGAGACAAAAAATATGGAAATAATTACATATTTGAGTATTAGAAATACTTTCGGAAAATTCCTTTTGGAGTCCTTCATCAAAGACTTTGTGTCCTTTGTTGAAGATCTCAAAGGCATAAAGCTTGACCCTAGGGACATTCTTATGAGTTTTGATGTAGTCTCCCTTTACACTTACATCCATATAAAGAAGGCCATGGAGGTTATCATCCATCTCACAGATCTTGATACCGCTCGGTTAGTTGAGATCTGTCTCACATCCACTTTTTTCAGTTTCGAGGGGAATTTCTTTAAGAAGACCTGTGGTGTTTCCATGGGCTAACCCTTATCCCCTGTTGTTGCTAATATTTTTATGGAATAATTTGAATCCAAAGCTTTACCCTCAACCTCTCTCCTACCCAAACTCTAGGAAAGATTTGTAGATGACGCTAATGTCATCTAGTCTTATGGCCAGGAGGAGTTGGATCTCTTCTTCAAGCATCTCAATAGTTAGTCCTCCGCCATTAAGTTCACCATGGAAGAAAAAGTTGATGGTTGCCTCCCTTTCCTTGATATTCTTATTTTGAATAGTATTTACAATTCCCTCTCCCACCAAGTGTTTCGGAAGAAAACTCATGCTAAGCAGTATCTTCATGCCAGTTCCCATCATTTCCCTGCTCAAAAGTTGGGCATTGTCAACACCACAATTCCCTCTCCCACCAAGTGTTTCGGAAGAAAACTCATGCTAAGCAGTATCTTCATGCCAGTTCCCATCATTTCCCTGCTCAAAAGTTGGGCATTCTCAACACCCTCGCTAATCATGCCCTGAGAGTCTCTAATGAAAAGAGCTTCGATAAAAAGAAATCCCATCTCGCTAATGTCTTTGTTGAAAATGGTTTGTTTTAGGACAAATTGACCTCCTAAGTGAAAGACAAGACGCCTGAAGCAATGACCACAATTACAGGCCCATAATCCACACTAAATCTCTCTATACATTGACAACCTGCTTTATAAAGCTTGTTACCAAGCATAAAGGAGCATTGGTCACCCTACTGACTCTTGTTGTTAAGCTAGGGGGAGCATTAGTGAACTTAAGTGATGTTCAGAAGGTCATGCCAACCAATTTGCTCATAAATATCTAGATATTAAATCCCTAAATTTGTGCAAGAAAAGAAAGGAAACTCCAAAAATCAAGATATTTGGAGAAATTCTATTCTAAGAATGAAGGAAAATGGGAAAAAGCTTGTAAATAGAGTAGGTTCATGGTTTTTTCCCTAATTAACTTTAGATGGAGCTTGGAAACCCTAATTCAATTGCTACATAAGCAACGAGAGGGCCATTGCAAAAGAGTCAAAGCATTTGGAAGGATAGCCCAAAGAGCTGTTGTGAACTGTCATATTCTTGGAGGAGCTAGCTAAAACAAGGAGAGAGAGAGGAAGAAGGGGTAAGGATGGTTGATACAATGGATTGTTGTAATCACTCTTCCATTCTAAATATAGAACTACAGTTGTGTTCCTAGTGGGCCCCAGTATTGCAGTAATAATGTTGCAACTCCTGAGACTCCCTTCCCTACTTTTATCAACCTGGTAGTTCGTAACAAACTTGGAAGTGACGGTGCTATATGCACAAGTACTAGCTCTTTCTGTAGCTGTCACTTGATCAACTGGCACAAGTCCGCTAGGAACTTCAGCCAACTTCTATGAGCTCTTAGTAGAAGCTTTTAACTGATGGATGAAATCCAACTCAAAGGAAGCTAATCTACTTGTAGAAAGAAACTAAGAAGCTGAAAGGAAATGCAAACCCTAGCAAACCCTAGTTCTACTGACTAATCCTACCGGTGCAAGAAAAAGAGATGAAAGTGGTGTGAATGGATGCCATTGACTTTTAGAAAGGTAAAATGCATTTGACTAAGCTACTTCTACAATGAAATATGGAAAAAACATCTTTTTGTATTTTTGAGTAATCTTGTAGAATTATTATGCGTGTGTTTTAACTATTTTGATTGTGCAAAGTTTCATTGGCGAAAGGAAATGCTTGCAGGAGGTTGGGAAGGTGAGAAGAGGGCCTAAGGGGTCCCTTTCACCCTTCCAAATAGTTTCACAGTGATCGGATCTCAAGAAACCGCTTTCGTGAGCTTCTACAGGAAGTCTGCAGGGGTTCTACAGGATGTTCCGAAAAGTGGATTTTGGAGGGTTGATGGAGCAAAAACAGTGGGAAAGTGGAAATGGAGGTTGGATAAGGATGTTAAGGGGTCTAGGACCTCGTGAATGAGGCTAAGGAGCAATTGGATTTGTTCAAGGATGGAGGGAGCAATGATGCACAAGAATTTAGAAATTAGGGCAAATTGAGGGAATGTGGAAAATGGGAGGCAAGGATCTGAGTTAGAGGACAAAGTAGGTTGTATTGATGGGGTAAGGGTAGGAGAGGAGGTTTCACAGGTGCTCTACACGTGATTTTTCAAAACTAACCAACAAAGACTAGGAAAAACAAAGATCTAGCTGTTTTAACCTAATTTGACCTAGACATCAACAAAGAAAGATGAACAAAAGTTTATTGGCAGCAAATCATGTAAAAGAACTATGGAAACCAAGCAAGAATGGATCTAAGCATCAAATCACAACTGGTACCAACTTTTGCAACTAAGAATCTAACACTAGAAATTGCATGAGGAAGCAAAAGCAGTGCTTTTGTGGTAGTAAGGACACCTTGGTCTCAGCTCATGGTCCCATGCAGGGAGAGGGGAGATCAGGGGTTCTTGCTAGCCTTTTTATGAATATTTTCACTGTTATCAACCTATCAAATCAATCAGAACATGAAAAACTATTTCTATCATCAAAAATGAACTAAATAACTAAACAAGATTGTAACCTACTAGGAGAAATTAATTAAAGACAACAAAAAAACTTATAATAGTACATAGAGGAGGCCCTCGAACTTGGGTTGGGCCCAACTGCAAGAGCTACAGGCTCCTAAGAGAAGCTCATAACTGAAGCAGAATAAAACTGATCTCCATTATTCTGAAAATAACCATGTCGCAGAAATGTTTACAGCAAAAGCTCCACAAATGAGAAAAAAAATAGAGCAGCACTAGAGTGCTAACCTACTGACTAAAATCTAACTACAACTTGACTAAAAACTGACTAAAATTGAACTACAAACTAGCTAACTCCAAATTAGGCCATAAGCCTTCTTATTTATACAAATTGAGGACCCCAACAGTCCTCCTAAACTTTAGGGACTCGGCTGCCAAAACTTGCAGTTAACAACAGTCCTACTTGACTTGCTTGGCTGCCCTTTGTGCTCCAAGTTTTTGATGGAGAATTCGAGGTAAGAGCTCATAAACGAAGGGGACACCTTCCTACAAATCCTCTCCCTTGTTCCTCCACGAATTTGGCTGCCAAGTGCTCATTTAAACCTTTGATTTTGTCTTAAAATTGACCAAAAATCTGCACAAAGCACCCATTAGACTTGTTGGCATAATGACTAACCCAATTCACTCTATTAGCATAAATATAATAAAAAACATGCAATAAACTAATGACAATGGTGGATTAAGTCGAATTAGGAGGATGAATGAGCCCATATAATTACTCATTTCTGGGGCTGATGATCACCCCCTACTGAAAGTGTTTCTCATCCTTTGAGCAACTAATCTATCTCTTCCTCTTTGATGGCCCTGGTGGCCTCCTTATCATCCCAAGCTTCTGATGTGGTCTACTCATGTGTGCCATAAAATTCTACCTTCTTGTCCATGTCCTTCCACTGCTCCTCCTAGTCTGCTTGTTTGAATTCTTGTGCTTTTCCTGGCCTTAAAATACCATGAACTTCACCTTTTTCTCTTCCCTTTTTGTTTTGGAGGTGTGCTTAGAGTGGCAAGCATAGCTGCTGCCTTTCTTGCCAATGTCTCGAGTGATTTCTCCTCTTGCTATTATTTTTCTCTGCTTCCTGTAGAAGACCCTGTGTCTATTGTTTCTGGCTGTGTTGCTTCTATTTCAGGATGTGTCTTTCCCTATAGTTTGGACATGCCTTCATTGGCTATAACAGCTTTTACTTGGGGTTTTTAGCCTTTTCTTCCCTACTCTACATTCTCTTTTCCCATGGTGTTTGTGCTGTTGTCGGCAGCTGTGTTTTAGGCTTAGTAACCTAGCCTATTTCTCCTTTTCCTCTCTATTCTTGCTATGCCTGAATGTCTTGTGTTTCTGCACCATTGGTTTTCTCACCTTCTTCAGTGTGTTCTCCCCTTATGAATTTTCCTGGCATGGTGAGAGTGCTCTTTTCATGTTTAATCAGAAAAGGAAATTCTCAGGCAACCAAACAGTTAATCTGAAATAGAGGATAGTTGAATTCAGTTTTTTCTTTTCTTTTTTCTAGATCAAAGATATAATTTCTCGTGTGCTCCTTATAATATCAAATGGTAGTAATTCCCTTGTGTTAAAACTATTGTCACCTAGAATTGGTCTATCTATTTATAGAAAAAAATTATAGAGTAGAGCATAAGGACATTAGTTTTTTCAACACATAGATATGTAAATTCGGATTTTTCCACACACACAGGTTGGTCTCTACTGCTGCATGTCATCCTTGCAAGGGAATTTTTTTTTTTTTAAACTGATAAGGAGATTTCGATTGTAGAAGAAAGAAAACTGGGTAAACTCAGTGAATCATGCAGGCAGATTTCCACTGTTCTCAATGCACAGGCAAACTTTTTACTCTCATTTTTCAATTTAATGCCGTGTTAAATTCACCATTTTGCACCAACAAATCATGCACAGAGAAGTTTTTTTTTTTTTTTTTAGCCTACCTCGCCTGGAGCTCCAAATTCAACAAAAATCCCAGGTTTTCCTGCTCTGTAGTTGTTCTGGCTTTCCTGTAGAGGCCTTCCTATAGAAGGCTCTCGTTTCCTATAGAACAAAACAATGCTTCCTGTAGAATGCCGATAAGTAGGAGGGTTTTGAAAAATGGCCGAGAAATATTGGTTTGCTGCTATGGAGGTGGTATGGAGCTTGTTGCAGCTGCAAGGATGATGATAAATTGGAAACAACAGTGGTGAGAGTATTTCAAAGATGAGTTCGATTAGCTGCTTATGGAAACTTTCGTTGATGGAGGGTGAGCTAGCCAAGTGCACATTGGCCGCATGCAGACTATTGGTCCCCACTGCAGTGTTATTATGACTGTATGTTCTCTGCATGTAATCACCTTTATCAATTACGTTGGAGTTTAAATGGTAACCACTACCTTTTTTCAGATTTCTTCCTGAGATGGCTTAGCACACGTGTCGATTGCACCCACCGAGCATTGTTTGAACTGGATGAGGGTGACCAGTTAGCTGGCCAACGATTCTTTTTAATCACAACCATCTCATTGTTCACACAGTTCTCAAATTACATTCATGCAATAGAGGAACGAGTTCAGTCACATACCTGGAAGTCCAATGTGGTTGCTCTGAGGTGTTGTGGCCTCTCCTTCTACTGCATGCATTGGTTTTTGTGGATGCATGCTGGTTTGGTTGCTAACACGTGGCTATTTTTCTTGTGCAGGTATCCTCTAGCTGGATCTAAGCTGCAGGAATTTGTTTCCACGTTCAAATTTGCACCCTCATGCTGTTAACGATGAATTTTTACAACAACTTGTTTTCTCCATTGCTCCCGAATGATAGATCAGATTGACCTGAAACTTTCTGATCATGCTTCTATCATTGTTATGCACCTCCTATAGCGAAATTGTGGTCAATGGATGCACTAATATCGAGAAAAACTAAAAATGGCTGAAGATTACAGAGGTCGATTTCTCAAAAACAGTGCATCAGAATCTACTGAAACTTCTTGGGTAGGTTACTATCACCTATATGCATCTCCCCATGAAACAGGTTTTGAAATGGATGCACGAATATGGAGAAAATGCAAAAATGGCTGAAGGTGATGGAGGCTGATTTCTTAGAAATTGTGCACCAGAATTGGCTGAAATTTCTTGAGCATATTGCCATCATCCCTATACAACTCCCCAGAAAACAGTTTTGCAAATGGATGCACGGTTTTCACATGAAGGAAAAAACAAATTTCAGCACTATGTATTTTTGCTTCAAAGCATTCTATAGTTTTTTGCATAGTAAGAAAAATTCAGCTTGGGCTATAATGCAAACTTGGAATTGATGGGAGAGAGGTTTGAGGATTGTATGAGGACTTATGAACTCTTTATGAAGCTATCATGTTTGCCAAAATTCCTTTTTGAAATCCATTTCTAGCTTCCTGTAATTTCTACAGGAACTTCCTGTAGAAAACATAGTTTTCATAAAAGAAGCACAATGAGGTGGAAAAAATAATGGAGAAGGGTGAGGGATGGAAACATAGATGCTTGTAGGCATCATGGACAGATTCCCAGCCTTCAGGTCATCTTCGGAGATCAATTTTGGCTTGTTTGTAGGGTTCCTATAGAAGACACAAAACTTTCTGTAGAAGACACAGAACTTCTTGTAAAAGGCACAAAACTTCCTCTGTCTTTGTTTTGAGTGATCCTCCTGACCTGCAATGTCCTTGCTGCAACCTGCAATTATTCAATGGAAATTAGGTTTATTTTTCTTTTTTCTCTTTTCTTCTTTATTTTTCTCTTTTTTTTTAGAACAACTAGGGTGCCTCATGGAGGTTGTCACCCTAATTGCCTACCCTGGGTGCCTCCAAGGGAGGTTTTCACCCAAGGATCTTATTCTCTTTTTATTTTCTCTTCTTTCCAACCCATTGACTGCCTCATGGAGGTTTTCAATCAATGAGCCAATCTAAGGCACCTCCGAGGAGGTTTTCACCTTAGATTTTTATTTTTCTCTTATTTTCATTAATTTTTTTTTTCTACCCTACCCTACTTGAAAAACAGAATCATTTTCAAGTATAATAATACTTCCAATTGAGCCATGTGCACATCGAGATTAGAGACAAAATGATGTGGAGACTTGAAATTCATGCTTTGATAACTATTAGGATTTCAGAGACAAAATGATTTGACTTTGAAGGGATCAAACATAGCTGAAGAAGAGAGTACTGCTATATCTTAGTGACCATCTGGAACCATATCTCAATATAGCTCTGATATCCTTGGACCTTTTGCTGATCTGGATTATTCCTCATGTCACCTTCTATCATGACCTTCACATCTTCCTCTTTTTGCTGATTTTTCTCTTGAATACATGGAGGATTTGATGGTAACCATGAAGGAACTATCTCAATCTCTGATTTTGATGTCTTCTCTTCATCAAGCGTAGCCCATGGTTCTTTGATCTCCTCCTTTGAATCTTCTTTTGCTGGATGTGGTCCTTCAATGCTTTCAATATAATCTATTTTTTGCAATACTCTTCCTGAGCTATGGTGAATATCATTGAGCTCAAGAGGAGTTGTTTGGACACGTTGTGCCTCAGCAATGTAATTGGGTTGAGCTACTCCAATGTGCGGGTTTGGAAATAGTGGTACGGGTAGTTTGAGTGGGGGTGTATTTTTGAGATGGATGTGGATGGGGTTGTGGTTGGGCAGGTGGCTTCCCACTATATTCTTGCTAAGCCTGCTTGTTATTTGGGTTCAAGTTCAGTTGAGCAGGCATTTGGGGCTATCTTGGTGGAGCAGGAGGCGATGGTTGTTGTTGAGCAGGTGCTAGAGGAAAAGGAGTGGGAGGATCGTTGTACTGGGGCCACCACCCTTGATGATGTGAATTCCACTGAGGCTATGGCTGAGCGTAGGGATGAAATGGATGAGCAGTTGGTTCGGCATAATATGGAGATGTGAAGGACCAAGGAGGAGGTGTGGACCAGGAAGGATGAGCAGGGGGATCCCAAGAAGGCATGAAAGTGGCTTGATAGGAATTGTAATAGGTCTGGGATGTCCCTTGCATTCCCTACTAGTAAGGTATGGGTCCATGTGGCCTCCTTTGATTCATATAATAGAGTGGTTCAGTGACTACTTTGGCTCTCTGATATGCATCTCTAAGCCCAGGCAAGGAAGGGCACTGATTCGTAGGATGGTCTCTTTCACAGACAAAACACACTTCTATGGAGTGCAATGGACATTCGTTCCTCGGATGATTTCTAGTGCACCTGGGACAAAAGATGGCCAAAGTCCTCTTGGCTTCCTCTTGCTTCTTTTGGATCTGTAAGGTATCTAGTTGCATGGTAAGAAACTGCCTCATATCGCTCTTGAAATCTTCCATTTGATTTGCAAATTCGTTTTTGGGTAAGGTACTGCTCCCAACATTTTTGCTTGTAGCCATTTGCTCCAGAGGAATGTTTCCTTCCTCTTCTCCCCTAGAGGTTTTTCAAATATGTCTTCATGTCCATCGAGGGGTTCTTCTTACTCACAACCATCGAAGAAGGGAGAAGGTTGGCTGTGTGAAGCAGTGGGGGGTGTTGTGTAAACATTTTTCTGACTTATCTCTACTCCTACAAGGCAGGAAAGTAAATCTTTTTGGTTGATTTTTGCATTTTTTCTGCTTTTACCTGCAAAATTGAAATAGATTGAACTGCAACTAACTAAAATCAATCTTATTGAAATGAAAATGCAGAATTGGAATGAAAGCAAGAAAGGACTAATCTATTTTGCTGAAATGAAATTGCAGGAATGAAATGCTAGGCTACGCTTGTGGAATTGAAATGCTAATCTATGCTTGCAGAAATGAAATTTCGGAATTGAAATGCTAATCTATGAAAGCAGGAAATGTCTAATCTACTTTTGCTGAAGTGAAATTATAGAATGCAAATGAAACAATCTACTCTACGCTTGCTAAAATAAACTACTTAGCAGAAGGTTGTAGTACAAAATAGAAGAAAAGCAGCAATCACCAATACTCTAATGGTTCCCCGGAAATGACACCAAAAATATGGTTGGCCCCAATATTGCAGCAATAATGCTGCAACTCCTGAGACTCCCTTCTTTACTGTTATCAACCTGATAGTTCGTAACAAACTTGGAAGCGACGATGCTATATGCACAAGTACTAGCTCTTGCCGCGACTGTCACTAGATCAGCGGGCACAAGTCCGCTAGGAGCTTAAGCCAACTTCTATGAGCTCTTAGAAGAAGCTTTTAACTAATGGATGAAAACTAACTCAAAGGAAGCTAATCTACTTGCAGAAAGAAACTAAGAAGTTGAAAGGAAATGCAAACCCTAGCAAACCCTAGTTCTACCGACTAATCCTACCAGTGCAAGAAAAAGAGATGAAAGTGGTGGAAATGGACGCCATTGAATTTTAGAAAGGTAAAATGAATGTGACTAAGCTACTTCTACAATGAAATATGGAAAGAACATCTTTTTGTATTTTTGAGTAATCTTGTAGAATTATAATGCATGTGTTTTAACTGTTTTGACTGTGTAGAGGTTGATTGGCGAAAGGAAATGCTTGCAGGACGTTGGGAAGGTGAGAAGAGGGCCTAAGGGGTCCCTAGCACCATTCCAAAGAGTTTCACAGTGATCGGATCTCAATAAACTGCTTTCGTGAGCTTCTACAGGAAGTCTGCAGGGGTTCTACAGGATGTTTTGTAATTTCTATAGGATGTTCTACAGGACGTTCCGAAAAGAGGATTTTGGAGGGTTGATGGAGGAAAAATGGTGGGAAAGTGGAAATGGAGGTTGGATAAGGATGTTAAGGGGTCTAGGACCTCGTGAATGAGGCTAAGGAGCAATTGGATTTGTTCAAGGATGGAGGGAGCAATGATGCACAAGAATGTATAAATTAGGGCAAAGTAAGGGAATGTGGTAAATGAGAGGCAAGGATCTGAGTTAGAGGATGAATAAGGTTGTATTGATGGGGTAAGGGTAGGAGAAGAGGTTTCATAGGTGCTCTACATGCGATTTTTCAAAACTAACCAACAAAGACTAAGAAAACCAAAGATCTAGTTGCTTTAACCTAATTTGACCTAAACATCAGCAAAGAAAGATGAATAGAAGTTTATTGGCATCAAATCATGTAAAACAACTATGGAAACCAAGCAAGAATGAATCTAAGCATCAAATCACAACTGGTACGAACTTTTGCAACTAAGAATCTAACACTAGAAATTTCATGAGGAAGCAAAAACAATTTTTTTGTGGCGGCAAGGACAACTTGGTCTCAGCTCCTGGTCCCACGGAGGGAGAGGGGAAATCACGGGTGCTTGTTAGCCTTTTTATAAATATTTTCTCTGTTATCAACCAATCAAATCAATCAAAACATGAAAAACTATTTCTATCATAAAAAATGAACTAAATAACTAAACAAGATTGTAACCTACTAGCAAAAATTAATTAAAGACAACAGAAAAACATATAACAGTACACAGAGGAGGCCCTGGCACTTGAGTTGGGCCCAACCCCAAGAGCTACAGGCTCCTAAAAGAAGATCATAACTGAAGCAAAATAAAACTGATCTCAATTATTCAGAAAATAACCATGTCGCAGAAATGTTTATAGCAAAGGCTCCACAAATGAGCAAAAAAACAGAGCAGCATTAGAGTGCTAACCTACTGACTAAAATCTAACTATAATCTGACTAAAATCGAACTACAAACTAGCTAACTCCAAATGAGGCCCTAAGCCTTCTTATTTATACAAATTGAGGGCCCCAACAGTCCTCCTAAACTTTAGGGACTCGGCTGCCAAAACTTGCAGTTAACAGTAGTCCTACTTGACTTGCTTGGCTACCCTTTGTGCTCCAAGTTTTTGATGGAGAATTCGAGGTAAGAGCTCATAAATGAATGAGAAACCTTCCTACAAATCCTCTCCCTTATTCTTCCACAAATTTGGCTACCAAGTGCTCATTTAAACCTTTGATTTTGTCTCAAAATTGACCAAAAATCTGCACGAAGCACCCATTAGACTTGTTGGCATAATGGCTAACCCAATTCACTCTATTAGCATAAATATAATAAAAAACATGCAATAAAGTAATGATAATGGTGGATTAAGTGGAATTAGGAGGCTGAATGAGCCCATATAATTACTCATTTCTGGGGCTCATCAGTTCCCTAGTCCAAAGTGTTGGTGATATTGTGCATTTTTTTGTTCATTTTGATGCTTGTCAAGTTGAGTAGTTAAGTTATACATTTATACATGTTTGTTACGGATTCTTACATTAGTTTTCAGAAGCGTATGCTGTGATTGGTTTGCCTTGTCCTTTGTGCAGGAATTGTCTTGGAGCTGGCTTAGAAGGAGTTCTTCTTACTGCACGGAAATCCCCAAGTAAATCTAGAAGGAACAAAAGGTGATCCTCTTTCCATACCCTATCATTTTATGTTTGATAGATGAACATGTGTGTAACTGGTAGCTTTTGCAGATAATCTTACAGTCTTTCGAAGGTCTCGGGAAGGCCTTTGGCGGTAGTTTCCATCCCATCCATTTCATCCCATAGTAGAATTGGCGACTCCGCTGGGAAAGAAGAACACCTACTATACCTCAAACAACTAGATAAAACCCGACGAGATGCCGATTTGGCACTCGCAGCTCACAAGGAGCGGGTACAAACCCAATTTGCAAAAGAGGGCCATTCTTATCAAGATATTTGGAGAAATTGTATTCTGAGAATGAAGGCTAATGGGAAAACGCTTGTAAACAGGACAGGTTCATGGTTTTTGTGCTAATGAACTCTAGAAGGAGCTTGGCAGCCCTAATTCGATTGCTACATAAGCAACGAGAGGGCCATTGTAAAAGGGTCAGAGCATTTGAAAGGATAGCCCATAGAGCTGTTGTGAACTATCATATTCTTGAAGGAACTAACTGAAAGAAGGAGAGAGAGAGAGAGGAAGAAGGGGTAAGGAAGGCTGATACAATAGATTGTTTTAATCACTCTTCCATTCAGAATATAGAACTATAGTTGTGTTCCCTACTCCACAGTGTTGGTGATATTGTGTACTTATTTGTTCATTCTAATGCTTGTCGAGTTGAGTAGTTAAGTTATACATTTATACATGTTTTTTATGGATTCTTACATTAGTTTTTAGAAGCGTATGCTATGATTCATTTGCCTTGTCCTTTGTGCAGGAATTGTCTTGGAGCCAGCTTAGAAGGAGTTCTTCTTACCACATGGAGATCCCCTAGCAAATCTAGAAGGAATCAAAGGTGATCCACTTTCCATACCCTATAAATTTATGTTTGATAGATGAATATGTGTGTAATTGGTAGCTTTTGCAGATAATCTTACAGTCCGTCGAAGGTCCCGGGAAGGCCTTTGAGGTTAGTTTTCATCTCGTGCATTTTACCCCATAGCAGAATTGGTGACTCCACTGTTGGTTTTGTAAATTTGATTGCTACATAAGCAATGAGAGGGCCATTGTAAAAGGGTCAGAGCATTTGGAAGGACAGCCCATAGAGTTGTTGTGAACTGTCATATTCTTGAAGGAGCTAGTTGAAAGAAGGAGAGAGAGAGAGAGAGAGAGAGAGAGAGGAAGAACGGGTAAGGAAGGTTGATACAGTGGATTATTGTAATGAATCTTCCATTTTGAATATAAAACTACAGTTGTGTTCCCTACTCCAAAGTGTTGGTGATATTGTGCATTTATTTGTTCATTCTGATGCTTGTTGAGTTGAGTAGTTAAGTTATACATTTATACATGTTTTTAACAGATTCTTACATTAGTTTTTAGAAACGTATGCTATGATTGGTTTGCCTTGTCCTTTGTGGAGGATTTTTCTTGGAGTCGGCTTAGAAGGAGTTCTTCTTGCCGCATGAGATCCCCAAGTAAATCTAGAAGAAACCAAAGGTGATTATCTTTCCATACCCTGTCATTTTATGTTTGACAGATGAACATGTGTGTAACTAGTAGCTTTTGCAGATAATCTTACAGTCTATCGAAGGTCCCAAGAAGGCCATTGAGGGTAGTTTCCATCTCGTGCATTTTACCCCATAGTAGAATTGGCGACTCCGTTGGGGACTATACATCTAGTTCCCAGTTACCCAGACTCCTCTCATATCTTCTCTTTCTTCTATGAGCTTCCCGCTTCTTCAAATCCTTGTTTGATCCACCATCTATCTTGTGTAGGAATTTACAGGGTAAGTTCCTCAGACAGAACACCAAAAGGACACCGCTCACAAACAGATCACAGATCAATACACCAGTATTTTGACGTGGTTAAAACCCTCAAAGAGGGAAACAGTCCACGGCCTGCGCCAACGTGGCTACTACAGGCAATTTATTTATAAAAGAATGAAAATTTACATAAGCTTCTCTCATGCACGGTTAACCTACAAATGACCCTCCATGCGCTTTAAATAGAATTCATGGACCAATCGGGTGTCAAGCCACGGATCAACTGTCGGTAATACCGAGGAGAGAATGAACCGTCGGATCACTACATATCGTGACCGTCGGATTGTAAGTTACAAAATGTACAACGGTAAAGAAACACACTATACCTAACTCTATACCTAACTCTATACTAGACCAAGTTGAACTTAACTAATTTCCTATGTGTCGGAATATCCTA